>CM055265.1:15561734-15805485 GCA_029237695.1 Conchocele bisecta
TGTATACCATTCACCGGTGCAATCCGAAATATCCGAATATAAGTCTCATGGTATTGTTTACATCCGGGCTTGTCACGCGTATGTTTTTACGCATGTGTTTTTACGCATGCATCTGCCACCTGTTGAAGTTGAATAATCTACTAGAATGAGCTACTTACGGATAAATGATCATAATTATTATAATTTCTAACTTCATGAACCAGTTTCCTGGCCAGGTCATAACATATATCCAACAAGTCCCTTCCAAACTATGTCTAAATGCATACTTTGAATTTTTATCATCAGCCAAGTTACACAAGAGTTACATCTCTCGTGCTTTTCCACGAATCAGAGGTCACGTTATTGCCAAATATGGTAATTTTCCGGTGCACACACCTGCAGTATCCTCTATAAATTTATCCATTTATAAGGTGACTTAGGTGTATTTTTAATTTTCTAATACCATGTTCTAAATAAGGCTGTAAATCAACTCCGGATCTATATTAATGAACTAATTATGACATGTACTATTTGTCAGTAGTGTTTACTATCTTAATCAATTGTAGACATTGATCAGCTGCAGAGAGGATTACAAATGTACATATATACACATATAAATTTGCTAATGACACCTCCTTTTCTATTTTCAGTTACCACTCAATAATAACAGGAACCAATTACATTTATCATTAAAAAAAAAAAATGTTAAAACCAACATTTGTTAGTATTACAAGAGATAGTGAAAAATCTGCATGAAACCACATCCAGCTCTGGAGTCACCTTAAGTTAACATTTTAGCTGGGGATTTTTTTTGTCATTACACCGGTGAATGGTATTGCATCATCGCAGTCAGCTATGTAGGTCAATACAAGATGGCGGGCAATATTTATGATGTGGGAACCACACACGCACACTATATCTCGTATTTTTAAAGAAAATAAGATGTACGTCAATGTAGTGTGTAATTCATTTGGAATTGTTTATTGTTAGGCTTGTGTGTACCGATTTAATTATTAATGCACCGGTGAACGGGTTCCTAAGGCTATGTGTCTTTCTGCTGAAAATAATGTGATAATGCGACTTGGGGAACCGGTCCTTATTTACACATCCGGGTTGCTGTGAAGTCGGCTACAAAGGACCTATCTTTGTGGATGAGCTGTACGCTGTAATCCTTGTTCTATGTGATAGAACGGCTGCAGATCTATTTTTGCAATCTGTTATTCTCTTTATTTGCACACCGTTCTATCCCTAAAGGCCAAAACCTGTTAGCAAAGTTCCGCCATGAATCGAGGGCAGAACGTATTCATCAAGTTTTTTAACTATTTTAGCCACAAATTGCTAAACCCATTTGTAATCCTGTTCTGGAAACCTTAAATAACAATATTACTGCTTACCGTGGCAAAATCGGCATGTATTTTGATCTTAAAACGTGGATTATAACAGCAAGGTACAAGAAATACAAATCTAGGTCACCCATTTACGAGCTATTTACATATTTTGATCACGTGAAGATAAGGTCATGTGTATTTTGCGAATTATTTAAACAAAACGAATATTTCCGTAATTTGAAAATAGGCACTGCCTATCAACGGACAAAAATATGTGATAACTGTTCATTGTATTACTGTAGGTTGCAAACATACCACATTTTATTCGGATTTATTGGTTGCTGGTTGGTTCTTTCAACAAACACAGCACATGCTGTGGGGCTCCAGATAAGGAATTGGAAATAGTTGTATTTGATTATTAAAATACATATTTTGTAAATTCCGCTTACATGGTCAATTTGATTATTTCAATAAATAATTTAATGTTTACAACTTACCACGATCTCTGATGCATGTCTGAATGTTCACAATTGTCAATAGTTAATGATTGTCGTCTTCATACACCAGGAAACTTGTTCAGTTAGTTATAATTCACAATAGTTTGTTGACATTTACTGTATGTGTTGAATGCAGCCACCATCTTTGCTGGTTCTGCTTGTTTTGGCTTGTGTCTGGTCGGAGCTTTCCTTCTAAGTAATCTAGCCAATCACTGGCAAAACCTATAAATAGGAGTGAAAACTTGTAAGGCCCTAAAAATGTTATCCTATTACTCACCGACGATATTACTCGTGGTCCGTTAATCGTTAGATGTGATGATTTGAATGTGATTCTGGCATTATTAATATTGGGTGTAAATATGACAATGCCAATCTCCCATTACCCTACCCACTTTTTCCCCATTGCGATATGATTCCCGACCCAAGCTTCGTGATCCCCAGCTGTGTGACTCCCCACCCTAACTTCGTGCCCCCCTACCACCCCCGTTAGCTGATCCCCATCCCATCGTCATGAGTCCTAGCTGTTGTGTGTACTCCGTCCCACCCCTGCTATGCGATTCCCGATCCCCGATTCGTGCACCCCTGCTGTGTGACTCCCCGCCCTAGCTTTGTGTCCCTCCCATCCTTGCTGTGTGATCCCCCACCCGTTCTTCGTGCCCGCCTACTGTGTGACTCCCCACCATCGCTTCGTGTCCCCTCACAGCCCCGCTGGGTGACTCCCACACCCAGTCGTGATTCCCGCTGTACGACTCCAACCCAACATTATTCCCCTGTGTGACTCCCCACCCTAGCTTCGTGACCACTCCCACCATTTATGTATCTGCCTGTGCCAACAGGAAAGCATTTGGACAAGTTTCCTCATGATTGTAATAATTGTAAAATAAATACAGTTTTAAAACTAATGTGCATGACAGCCAAGTACCGGTATATGCATAATTGACAGAGTCATTGAGTGAAATATGCTGACAGTATGGGTACCTATGTACATCTATTAGTTGCTCAAAATGTTACCCTGATTTACATGTACTCCCCATCATTGGTAGTTGAGCTATAGTGTGGTCCATAGCATTCTCCTGCACAGTTGTCTGGAGTATGATCAGTGTTCAGTTCCCACAACTATATCGGAGGGAGATGGTGTAAATAGGCACACGCGCATAATGAACGGAGCTAATTGTGACCATAGATATTCAGGAAAATAGAGAGAACTGTAACTTTCATATTTCGTAGATTAGCCAATTTACACCATCAGCAATCATATGTACATTCTTTCAACTAATTGGAAAACAAACATATTCCAATTAACACTGAACATTTACGTTCACCACAGGCACCTTTGTTTGTGAATTTGTGATTTTGTTTACAAGACATAGTCAAGAAACAGAAACAAGAAAACATTGCAAGTGCGGTTTTATCGCACCTGTTCAGTTGTGTCATGGCTGTGCTATATTCACAGTCAAAATGTGCTCAAAGACCATCAGGGATGGAGAAAATAATAGCATCACTGGAAGCATCACCTTGAGACTTTCTATAGCCACCACGCTGCACTGAACTGCACTTTCTATAGCCACCACGCTGCACTGAACTGCACTGATGTGAGACTTTCTATAGCCACCACGCTGTACTGAACTGCACTGATGTGAGACTTTCTATAGCCACCACACTGCACTGAACTGCACTGATGTGAGACTTTCTATAGCCACACTGCACTGAACTGCACTGATGTAGACTTTCTATAGCCACCACGCTGCACTGAACTGCACTGATGTGAGACTTTCTATAGCCACCACACTGCACTGAACTGCACTGATGTGAGACTTTCTATAGCCACCACGCTGCACTGAACTGCGCTGATGTGAGACTTTCTATAGCCACCACGCTGCACTGAACTGCACTGATGTGAGACTTTCTATAGCCACCACGCTGCACTGAACTGCGCTGATATGAGACTTTCTATAGCCACCACGCTGCACTGAACTGCACTGATGTGAGACTTTCTATAGCCACCACGCTGCACTGAACTGCGCTGATGTGAGACTTTCTATAGCCACCACGCTGCACTGAACTGCACTGATGTGAGACTTTCTATAGCCACCACGCTGCACTGAACTGCACTGATGTGAGACTTTCTATAGCCACCACGCTGCACTGAACTGCACTGATGTGAGACTTTCTATAGCCACCACGCTGCACTGAACTGCGCTGATGTGAGACTTTCTATAGCCACCACGCTGCACTGAACTGCGCTGATGTGAGACTTTCTATAGCCACCACGCTGCACTGAACTGCACTGATGTGAGACTTTCTATAGCCACCACGCTGCACTGAACTGCGCTGATGTGAGACTTTCTATAGCCACCACGTTGCACTGAACTGCACTGATGTGAGACTTTCTATAGCCACCACGCTGCACTGAACTGCACTGATGTGAGACTTTCTATAGCCACCACGCTGCACTGAACTGCACTGATATGAGACTTTCTATAGCCACCACGTTGCACTGAACTGCACTGATGTGAGACTTTCTATAGCCACCACGTTGCACTGAACTGCACTGATGAGACTTTCTATAGCCACCACGTTGCACTGAACTGCACTGATGTGAGACTTTCTATAGCCACCACGTTGCACTGACTGCACTGATGTGAGACTTTCTATAGCCACCACGTTGCACTGAACTGCACTGATGTGAGACTTTCTATAGCCACCACGTTGCACTGAACTGCACTGATGTGAGACTTCTATAGCCACCACGTTGCACTGAACTGCACTGATGTGAGACTTTCTATAGCCACCACGTTGCACTGAACTGCACTGATGTGAGACTTTCTATAGCCACCACGTTGCACTGAACTGCACTGATGTGAGACTTTCTATAGCCACCACGTTGCACTGAACTGCACTGATATGAGACTTTCTATAGCCACCACGTTGCACTGAACTGCACTGATGTGAGACTTTCTATAGCCACCACGCTGCACTGAACTGCACTGATGTGAGACTTTCTATAGCCACCACGCTGCACTGAACTGCGCTGATGTGAGACTTTCTATAGCCACCACGCTGCACTGAACTGCACTGATGTGAGACTTCATAGCCACCACGCTGCACTGAACTGCACTGATGTGAGACTTTCTATAGCCACCACGCTGCACTGAACTGCACTGATGTGAGACTTTCTATAGCCACCACGTTGCACTGAACTGCACTGATGTGAGACTTTCTATAGCCACCACGCTGCACTGAAACTGCACTGATGTGAGACTTTCTATAGCCACCACGCTGCACTGAACTGCACTGATGTGAGACTTTCTATAGCCACCACGCTGCACTGAACTGCACTGATGTGAGACTTTCTATAGCCACCACGTTGCACTGAACTGCGCTGATGTGAGTTTAAAATTACAAGACATAGTCAAGCAATCCGTGATAATTACCGAACACGACTACCGGAAAAAAGTATATATTCCAAGTGTGGGTCTAGTGCACCTGTTGCTGTAGTACAGGATACAAACACCTCTGACACAGCACCGGGTTAATCAAAATTAAATGTAAAACTTAACACAATTGATACCAACAATGGGCAAAATGTGTATAACTTTCAAATTGACAGTCGTGTGTATACAATGACGACCGAGATTGTGAAAATTGGAAATATATCACTGAAGATGCTTAGCCTTCTTATTTTTTCTTAAAATGATCGTAAATGTACTACCGGTAATACAGTTTCTATAATGCCTAGGCTATTAATGTACTATATATGAAAAGGAAATATCTAAATTGTATCACTGGTGAACTCAAAAAAGAGAAGTACGCCAATGACACTATTTAATTATAATGGAGAAGCTGTAACACCATCTTAAATATATAAATACCGGTTGCGGTTACATTGTGGTGTATGGTGTACGAATGGGGTCAAAACTAAACTTACAGGTGCAGCTATAAAAAATACAGCTGCACCTGTAAAAATACAGCTACACCTGTAAAAATACAGCTGCACCTGTAAAAATGCAATTTAGTTTTGACCCCGTTCATACACCATATGTATTTTGCATTTTTATCACAGTTCTTCATAACTCAATAATTTTCAACAACTTCCGGTATTTTACAACCTGCCAAATTGGCGATTAATTGCGCAATGAATTGATTGGTCGAAATGGACCAATCAATTATTGTCTTTGGTGTTTCAAGGGTCATAGAGGTTAATCCTACCAACCGCTATATACGCGCTGTTTGTGCTATGTACCAGGTCAGCTTATTGCAGACTAATACAGTGATCACATCACTTCAGACCTCTCTCTTGCTCACTTGCTCGTACTCGGTAGGTTTCGTCCCCAGACTCGCTCCTTATTCGGTCGCAAAATACATTTTCCACATACATAATATATTCATTTTTCTCACTCGAGTTACTTGCCCTAACGCAGTACATGTATATTTCGTGTTGTCTTCTTGTGTATTCAAATAAATTGCTATTGAGCTAAACTATCGACAATTTATATATACGAACGCTTACGGTTTCGTGAAATTATTCTTCCAGAAACGTGTTTATTACGTTTCTGGGTGGATTTTTTCATCCTACTGACTTATCAATAAACCTTACGATTGCTGCCTATGGTAGGTCCCTAAAAGCGGCTTTGAACAATCGAAGTACTCGTTCCCCCCACCACGCGGACCACTACAGTACCATTCATACATGTAGCATAACATGATAAAGCTATAAATTGGTAAATTTAGTTTCATACACCAACGTCGCCCACTATACATGTAGGTAGTGCCCGTTTCATATTATTGTTATTATCTTACTAGTAGCTTTCCACGCGCTTTCATTTAAAATCTAAATGAATTTGTTTCGTTAAAATTTAGATTTTTCTTTTTGTATTTATCCAAGATGGCAGGAGCTGTAAGTTTTGAAGATAATTTAAATAATTTATTCCATTAAGATCTACATCTACCAGGAAAGGATACTTGCATTAACACTTCATATTTATGGTTTTATGAAATAGAGTAAGTTTTGGAGGTGGCAGTGGCATATTTTGAAATGGCAAAAATGCTAATGGGATTTCATACCGATGAACAAAACTCAGCAACAACAACAAACACAAAGTTGCTGAGATTTTGTCACACAGAACTAGCTGTAATCCCTGGTAGTGCAATTATTTAGGGTGGAAAAGATAGTATAAACTAATCCATGTACTGCCTGTATAAAATAAGAAAACATAAATTATACATAGCTGCCCATTTTCAGCAAGCAGCTCAAAATTGGTCACCACATTATGCACCTAATTTAGAGGTATTTCATCTGCTGTCAAAGACAGGTCTTAAAGGAGATATAATCAGGTTCTGTTTTTGCGATATGCTTATGTATTCATCATTTATATATCAAATAAAACAAGTTTCACAGTAATCCGACCTTTATGTGTCATTCTTTTACGGATTTCATATTCCGGACAGCCTGTTTTTCCAGCCGTCACTGCATGGGCATATGACGTACAGTACACGTTTTATTTTGTGTGCGTGACCCACCCATCCCCGCGATCGTCCTCAGCACTGACATGTCCTTGTGATTCGCTGCGACGATTAGTCGCGGTGATTGTCACCGCGATCATTGAAAATGTCCACCCTGGCTGAAACCAGCGAGGCCCTAAGGGTGTTTCGCGGTGACGGTCACCGTGTATCACAGTGATGTCTGCTTGCATTACATGTAAATATGCAGGCATGGTTTTCGTACCCATGTACGGTATTACATGTTATTTTTCACGTCACCTTTGGTATCGTATAAATATATAAAATACATACAGCTACAGGCACCGCAAAACCCGCTTATTTTTTGTTATTGCCGCAACCGATTTAATTTTAGTGCGGAATATTGCCGCAATCTCTCACAAAACTTCCCGAGGCCTTTTGCGGCATAACGAAAAAACACAAAGTTTGCGCGGTGATTCCGCGCTTTTCCTTGGCAAAATATTCTGCGGCGTTTTACATTGCACGCTGGAGTTCAGTCGAATAAACGTAGAAACTATAATTCAAAACGATAACGTTTGTTTATTCTCCGAGAAGGAAGGTAAATTTTACGCCTCTAAAGATTCGTTCTTTCCCTTTCCCAACCTTAAAATTCATTTCTGTGTCACGAAAGAACGATAATTAGCGTTCCTCCAAGTTTGTTTTTTCGCCGACGTGTGTTCATCTAAGGGATGCTAATTTTCATTTCTTCGCGGATGCAGTGTAGAAACGAATTTCGTTTCTTCTTGTCTACGGCTCCAAGACGAACAGCACTTGAAGTTACTGTGTTAAAAAATGTGTATACTACAGTATTATAATCATATTTTTCAATCGATGGTTATTAATTTATTTTATGTAAATTAACGTTTTCGTCGCATTGCGTCGACAGGCCAAGAAACCTAACTTTAGAGAAATAAATGCACGTTCCTTCACGGGGTGGAAATGAAATTTAAGGTTCTTAATTATCGTTTCTACGCGTCATATAAACGAAGGAAACTGAAATTGAATGGGTTTTAACGTTCATATAGTTCATATAGAGACAGGACCACACGTTAAAGTCTCATCCGACAGACCAGTGGGATGGAAATACTATGAAGATATGTTTGATGCCCAAGGCGATGTTTGAACCCACAACCTCCAGTTGGAAGTCGGTGTTTTAAGCCATAGTCAGGGATTCCGCTGGGGAAAAAAATCGCCACTTCCAAAAGAAACAAAAACATTTTTTTTGTGTTTTTTTTCTCGAAAATTGTAAGTTTTTATCGCCAATTGTTTCTTTTTATCGCCAATTGCGAAAGTGGCGATGATCGCCAGCGGAATCCCTGCATAGTCCACAACCCATCCCTTATAAACGAAGGAAAGAAATGCCCCTAACGAGCGACCATACGTACTTAGAATAAACTGATAAACTGATATGGCCTACGTGACAATTGACATTTATGTTCCAACATGATTTTCACGGTGTGTAATCGATCGTATTTCCTCGCCACCATATGAAACCCGACTCGAGAAACACAAATTAAGTCGTTGATTTCTGAATTTGTCAATTGTTTGCACGGTCTAAGAAATCAAACAAATGTGACAACAATATTTTTTTTACAAAACATTAGAATCGTCTAAGGAGACGATTCTCATGTGGTGCCAAACATGTTTTATTAAGACATCGGACACCTGTGAAAAGAACACCTGAATACATTGGTATTTCTTTACAAAAACATATTTTGACAAAATATGACAATCATCTTAGGAGACGATTCTCATGTGCTGCCAATCATGTTTTTATCAAGAAATCAAACAAATGTGAAAATTCACAAGCTAAAGTGTAATTATCAATTCATCGGCGATGACGTGAGCGACTACATAGCGTGGTTTTCGTATGTTTGTTTCCGCTGAATTCTAAAGGTCAGTCACACTTTGCAGGTGTGCAGCTAGACCGAAAATGATATGTCGATGGTCTAGTAACATAAGGACGTAAGTGCTATGCTAAAGCATAAGCATAGCACTTACGACCTTATGTTACTAGACCATCGATGTGGCAAATGTGCTAGTTGGGGACAATTGGATACGGCGGTATTTTTGTTTATGTTACAATCTCACATTTTTGCGATCTCGATCTCGCCTTCCTCGTTTCAGTATGCACTATCGCATACAGTTACAGAGAGTACCTGCTAATTATAGTTCGTGTAAAAAAATAATTAGACCTACGGTGTTCAATCTCCCGAAATAATCACAGGTAATTAGCCGCTAAATGATGAAGACGGGATTATTTCACCTTTATTCGCAATTCAATCAATCAACCAAGTTAACAATATATATATACAATTTGACAAACACTGATGTCATCGTGTCTAAGCAGTTAACACCATAACTCGTGTAAATATAGAATAGTGATATCGCAATATGTTCGACTCTTGCTACATCAAAACGCGAATGCACACTTACACATACACACACACGAGCGCACTTAATTCATGGTTTCTCATACAAACAAAAATATTTTATTTTGCAAAAGTACTGTACGCATGTACATGCATTTATACAGGTAGATACGCAATCGCGGTGATCCCCCGTGAACGACCATGGCGAATACTTATATATAATGCTAAATCAACGACCAGGCTGGCAACAGAGTAGACACTTATCAGAGCTGTCAGGTGCATAAATGGACCTGGTGCGGTGCTGGTCAAACTGTCATGAAGTCATTTGTGTGGGTTATTGTCCACTTACAATAAAACAATGGTGTACATGGGGTCAATTAAGGACAGCCAAATTCCCGGGATGATGGGCCTGCAGCGGGACAATTAGTCGCTCTAATTGCCACGGTGGCGGGATGCACAGCAGGGCCAATGACATATCCGCGACCACATGTTATTTGAAGATTGTCTCCACATCCGCTGTACTTATCAGAGCGATTAATTAGCCAATGGTCCCTGCCATCCGGGCACTGCGACTGAGAAGGCCTGTAAAAAACAAAAACAACACGGGGCTTATATGGCTTTTGCGACCAGTATAAATCAGATCAGCATGTGGCTGTGCATCCACACAGTCTGATCAATATCTGCACTTTTTGCCAATCCATCAATGAAACACACTAACAAGCAATTTATACTACAGGAGTGTGATATTTGATTAGGACCTACACTGGTCACAAATCACACAAACCCCATGTCTCCAGTCACAGCCACACATAGGACCAAGCTGTGTTAACCAACATAACCCCAATTTGGCAAAACAACAATTTTCTTCTGGCAAACATCTTTAGTTTTTAACATCAAATCCAAACATTTTCTATTTATTTGAAACAAGTAGGCAAGCAGATTAGGCATAGTAAATAATGTTGTCCATTAATGTATACTGTCCATGTGAAAATTGAATATATAATTGTATCCCCCGGACTCCGTCGGGGGATACTATGGGTTTGACAGCGCGCCGCGTCCGCGTCCGCCGCAGACACTTCTTGTCCGGAGCATAACTCGAACACCCTTTGGAATATTTTCATGAAACTTCACACATGCATAGACCACGACCCGAAGGTGTGTCGCGCACAAGAATGACAACTCTTGCATAGCTAATTTTTGAGTTATCTCCCTTTTTTGTTTCTCGCACTGATTTCGTGTCCGGAGCATAACTCCACCACCCTTTCGAATATTTTCATGAAACTTCACACATGCATAGACCACGACCCGAAGGTGTGTCGCGCACAAGAATGACAACTCTTGCATAGCAATTTTTTATGTTATCTCCCTTTTTTGTTTCGCGCACTGATTGACCATAACTCGACCACCCTTTGGAATATTTTTATGAAACTTAACACATTCAATTAGACCACGAACCGAAGGTGTGTCGTGCACAAGAATGACAACTCTTGCATAGCTAATTTTTGAGTTATCTCCCTTTTTTGTTTTCGCTCACTGATTTCCTGTCCGGAGCATAACTCGACCACCCTTTGGAATATTTTCATGAAACTTCACACATGCATAGACCACGACCCGGAGGTGTGTCGCGCACAAGAATGACAACTCTTGCATAGCTAATTTTTCAGTTATCTCCCTTTTTTGTTTTGCGCACTCTACAAACTGGACAATAATGCATGAAGACCTGTTTTCTCGTCTGCTCTGTATACCTTTTCTCGTGTGCTCTGTACACCTTACCTGTAGAGAGAACAATAGAAACTGGGAGAACCATGTGCTAAGCATGGGCTAGCATGTGCAGATGTCCAGTGCTTGACCACTGCTGACCAGGTAATTTATACAGGTAAATCACTACATTGGGTACTGTGTTGAAAATATTGTGGCATTATGTGGACCTCTGCAGATATATGTAGATAAATATAGGACTATTAAAAAAAAATCTGGTCTCCAATAGCAAGCATTATTATTTTTAAACTTTTTTTTGTAATTGTTTTTTTTTTTTTTTTTCATTAATTTTTTTCATTTTTTTTTTCAAATTATTTTTCAATTTGAATGGAAAAAAAATCTGGGCTCCAGTAGCAAGCATTGTTATTTTTAAACTTTTTTTTTCCATTTTTTTTTTTCATTTTTTTTTTCAAATTATTTTTCAATTTTTGTCCAGTAGCATAAGGTCGTAAGTGCTATATACAGACTATTCACCTGTGCATGTGCTAGCATGTGCAACTGACCACTGACCACTTACAGGTAATTTATACAGGTAAATGATTATATTACATTTCCGTAAACTGTGTTGAAAATATTGTGGCATTATGTGGACCTGTGCAGATATATGTAGATAAATATAGGACTATTCAAAAAAATTCTGGGCTCCAGTAGCAAGCATTATTATTTTTAATTTTTAAACTTTTTTTCCATTTTTTTTTTTTTTCATTTTTTTTTTCAAATTCTTTTTCAATTTTTGTCTAGTAGCATAAGGTCGTAAGTGCTATATACAGACTATTATCATATAATAAAACAATTATTGACTAGTGAGCCATAGAATATAATCTGATATTCTATGGTTCACTAGTCAATAATTGTATAATATGTTCGGGCCAGTGAAAATTGCTTTCGGGCCCAGGC
Source organism: Conchocele bisecta (assembly GCA_029237695.1). Taxonomy (NCBI): domain Eukaryota; kingdom Metazoa; phylum Mollusca; class Bivalvia; order Lucinida; family Thyasiridae; genus Conchocele; species Conchocele bisecta. The sequence continues at coordinate 15,574,065 of CM055265.1, forward strand.
TCGAGGTCAAGGCGGGACAAGGCGAGGCATCTGATTCCGCGGAATTCTTGTTTACTTATCTCCCTTTGTTGTTTCGTGCTCTGAATTATTTTTGTATCCAGAGCATAACTCGAACACGCATATACGCATTGCTCTCTAATGGTCCTCTACCGCCCTGTGCCAAATCCACGTTCGTTCTGCCCCCGTCAAGCCCAGGGTCAAGGTCACATACTTAGTGCTTCAAAAACAAAAACATTAACGCTTGGGTAAATATCTATACTTTCTGTTTTCTTTCATGGATCATGGATCATCTTCATATTTCATATACGCATTGCTCTAATGGTCCTCTACCGCCCTGTGCCAAATCCACGTTCGTCCTGCCCCACCAATCCCAGGGTCAAGGTCACATACTTGGTGCTTCAAAAACTTTAACGCTCAGGTAAATATCTTATAATTTTTATTTCCATTCACGGATCAACTTCATATTTCATATACGCGTTGCTCTAATGGTCGTCTACCGCCCTGTGCCAAAATCCACGTTCGTCCTGCCCCCGCCAAGCCCAGGGTCAAGGTCACATACTTAGTGCTTCAAAAACTTTAACGCTCAGGTAAATATCTTATAATTTTTATTTCCATTCACGGATCAACTTCATATTTCATATACGCGTTGCTCTAATGGTCCTCTACCGCCCTGTGCCAAATCCACGTTCGTCCTCCCCCGCCCCCGCCAAGCCCAGGGTCAAGGTCACATATTTAGTGCTTCAAAAACTTTAACGCTCGGGTAAATATCTTATAATTTCTGTTTTCTTTCATGGATCATCTTCATATTTCATATACGCATTGCTCTAATGGTCCTCTACCGCCCTGTGCCAAATCCACGTTCGTCCTGCCCCCGCCAATCCCAGGGTCAAGGTCACATACTTGGTGCTTCAAAAACTTTAATGCTCAGATAAATATCTTATAATTTTTCTTTCCATTCACGGATCAACTTCATATTTCATATATGCGTTGCTCTAATGGTCCTCTACCGCCCTGTGCCAAATCACGTTCGTCCCGCCCCGCCAAGCCCAGGGTTAACATCATATACTTAGTGCTTCAAAAACTTTTAAACCGCTCAGAAAATAAAAAATCTTATAATTTTACTGTTTTCTTTCACAGGATCAGCTTGCATATTTACATATATGCATTGCACTAATGGTCCCACCTAAAACTAAACCGCCCTGTGCCAAATCCACGTTTGTCCTGCCCCCGCCAAGCCCAGGGTCAAGGTCACATACTTGGTGCTTCAAAAACTTTAACGCTCAGTAAAAGAAAATTTTGACTTGCAATTTGGCCTCATTTATTATCAAAGCGATATGTGGGACATCCGTGTTCTATGAACACATTTTCTAGTTTATTAAACTTCACACATGCATAGAAGACGACCCAAAGGTGTGTCGCACGTAAGAATGACAACTCTTGCGTCGTTAATTTCTTAGTTATCTCCCTTTGTTGTTTCGTGCACTGATTTCGTGTCTGGAGCATAACTCGAACACCCTTTGGAATATTTTCATGAAACTTCACACATGCATTGACCACGACCCTAAAGGTGTGTCCCGCAAGAATGACAACTCTTGCATCACTAATTTTTTAGTTATCTCCCTTTGTTTTTCCGTCACTGATTTTGTCTCCGGAGCATAACTCGAACACCCTTTTTTCAAACTACTTGTGTATCTGGGGAGGGGGATACACATGCGCTTGTCGACCAAGCGTCCATTTCTAGTTTATAATGTTTTTATTATAGGAATGAATGGCCTTTTTGTGGAATTTATCGGGGTATAAACTTGGAAAAGTCGCAGGGGAAATACTGGACGAAGGCCGGAAGGCCTCGTCCAGTATTCCCGCGACTTTTCCAAGTTTATATCCCCGATAAATTCCACAAAAAGGCCATTCATTCCTTATAATTCCAGCATTTGAAATGAATTTATCAAGAAAATGTGTTTATTTTCCGTTTTCTTAAGAATTATTTTAACTGCGCCTCACGGTTATGGAAAGTAGTTCAGCGTGGGAGTTTACTGGGATATAAATTTTGGACAGAGACTTGCTATGGGCCAATCAAATGTTAGGGAATTGTGTAAATATGTTTGTGCTGGAATTATATGTCAAAGAACAAAATATGTGATTTAGTTATATTTGAGTATTCTAAAACAGTAAAGTATTTCCTTTAACTATCACGTAAAAATATGCGTGGTGACATTCAAGTTACACAATTGTAGCCATGCAATATATAACAATTATGCATGTGTAAAAACAAACACATCAAGATACGATTTTCGGAACAGTAGAAAGCATCCTGATGTGCACAGTGTTAGAGCCCGGATGCGATACATACACTCGGTGTTTGTGGACTGCAATCGGAATTATGCTATTTGTAGTCAAACAAAATTTGTACACAGAATTATTCACGAACTTCATATAATAGAATGACGAAGACTATACATATTTCATGAATGAGTTGCGAAGGGAAATAAGTAGTACAGAATTACGAAACCATATATCACCTTCTTCTACATTGTCTGAATTCAATTGGATTTAGGATATTGAGCCAATGTTGTCTTCTTCATGTATTTATGTACAATTATGTTATTTACAGCATGTATTACATAATACAGAATTCACACACACATACACACCATTCATACATATCATACATCAATATCACAGATAGAATACAATTTAGTCTGTTTATGCTTCACTATTGTCACAAGTAATGATCATCGAAATTGGTATTTCCACATGGTAACACTATATATCAAAATACATGTAATTTAATCACGCACAAGTCAGTTACTTTGAATGTTTGATATACGTTAAATTGTACCCAAAGTGACCCCCTTACTACTATCACCACCTATCACCACCGTTAAATGTCCCACATACGTCGAAGTCCACGTCCGAAGTAAATGTTTTACATACATGTGCTTCAATGACTGAAGTACAAGTATACCCCAGCAGTCACCAATATTTAGTTCACTGCTGTCTATTTATATCGCCGTTGACGTCACTATAATGCCGTTCTTCGCGAGTCACGTCAGGAAACCTCAATAAATATATCCAACTGTAGATAGGCGATGCATCTGCGTGCATCGTAGACCGCTATCTCTAATATCCACCACCTCTAATATCCAACTGTAGATAGGCGATGCATCTGCGTGCATCGTAGACCGCTATCTCTAATATCCACCACCTCTAATATCCAACTGTAGATAGGCGATGCATCTGCGTGCATCGTAGACCGCTATCTCTAATATCCGCCACCTCTAATATCCAACTGTAGATAGGCGATGCATCTGCGTGCATCGTTGACTGCTATCTCTAATATCCGCCACCTCTAATATCCAACTGTAGATAGGCGATGCATCTGTGTGCATCGTAGACTGCTATCTCTAATATCCACCACCTCTAATATCCAACTGTAGATAGGCGATGCATCTGCGTGCATCATTGAATGCTATCTCTAATATCCGCCACCTCTAATATCCAACTGTAGATAGGCGATGCATCTGCGTGCATCGTAGACCGCTATCTCTAATATCCACCACCTCTAATATCCAACTAGATAGGCGATGCATCTGTGTGCATCATAGACCGCTATCTCTAATATCCACCACCTCTAATATCCAACTGTAGATAGGCGATGCATCTGTGTGCATCGTAGACTGCTATCTCTAATATCCGCCACCTCTAATATCCAACTGTAGATAGGCGATGCATCTGTGTGCATCGTAGACTGCTATCTCTAATATCCACCACCTCTAATATCCAACTGTAGATAGGAGATGCATCTGCGTGCATCATAGACCGCTATCTCTAATATCCGCCACCTTCCCGACTCTTCTATCGACTACATCTATGGATCCCGCTCTAACTACTCAAATGCCGTCTGGATAGTCCATCCGCTGAAATTAAAGAACGAGCCCGATATCCCATCTGCCTCTCTACTGAATGAACTCCATGCGACGCACAATACAGAGTATCTATTTACTATCTAATTAAACATACCTGATCATCTTCCATCAGCATGAAATAATCCAATGAGATTTTATGTATTTCTCCTCTCTCTCTGACCAAGCTGCCAGATATGCCTATTCACACAACCATCTCTCACAAACATCCAACACACACTGTCCTACAAGATTTAAACTCACTTGCGAACTACCCACAAGTACTAAAATAGCTCACTGACCACGGATTATCCTTGACCAGTAACAAAAGATTTCCCTTCAATCAAAATTGGTCATTTACCCCCAGGCCCCTGTTGCACCTTGTAAGCTAATCCTACAGCACCTATCTCCCATTCTCATTACATATATACTATTGCTAAATTATGATCCTCACCAGCCTAGATCGCTATATACATTTGTATTTCTCTTGTGACACACAGTGTATCTATTCTTCCATGTCTGTCAAACTGGACTCAACAAATCAGCTTGGAATAGGTGTGGCCTTGCGGATTCAATATACACCTGCCGCATTATCATTGATATCCAGCGGGCAACCGTTTGAACGTAGCTTCACACGTCTGTCACTGATTAGGACAGATAAAAACAATGGATTCAACCAATCAGCATAGAATATGTGTGGCTTCGTTGATTTCAGAATACACTTGTCCCAAAATCCACTTCCCTATTTGCCCACGGTCAAATCATCGGATACATTGTTTGCCATGCCAAACTATTAATGACACCCTGCGGCATGTGTTACTGATTATGGCAGCTCAAAATATAGAATTAATTTCAACTCGAAATTGTCAAAACACAAGTATGCTGAAGTGACACATCAATGTACCAAGTGTCGGAGATTATGCAGTTTGTAAAAGAAAATACCAATTTAACATTTAATTCCTCATATTTCTGGCTCGGCTGTCTGTTTGACTTTTACTATTCCATCTGTCATTTATATTATCTTTATCCGTCTAGCTGAGACCAGACCATTATAAAATATGTTTTTTGTGTGTTTCAGATGTTTGTCTGATTGAGTTGCACGTTTGTTTTTTAGACGTGAAAAATCACCAGATATTCATCAGACATGATTGGGTTTAACATATTTTTGCATGGTAGTGTTTTTAGCTCACCTGAGCGAAGCTCATGTGAGCTATTGTTACCGCAATGTGTCCGTCGTCGTCGTCCGTCGTCGTCGTCCGTGAACATTTTCAAACGTCTTCTCCTCGGTAACCATTGGGCCTATAGTCACCAAACTTCATGGTCATGGTCCTTAGGTAGGGGGATTACAAAATTGTTAAAATGACATCATTACGTAATCCAAGATGGCCGCCATCTAAAAATAGTACACATTCTTCAAAAAATCTTCTTCTCAAGAACCGCCAACCGGATTTCAACAAAACTTGGTAGGAATGATCGATGTACAATGCTCTTTCAAAGTTGTTAAAATGGTGACCCCGGGGTCAAAAATGGGTGTGGCCCGTGGGGTCAAATTTTATTTTTGTCTGAATATGGTCATATCATATATCAAATCGAAGGTATCAACGAGGCGATCACTCTGGTGCATTTTTTGTCGAAATCGGATGGTTATGTCATCCAAGATGACCGCCAAAAGGTCAAAAAGTTGTTCTTTTATTAGAGATTTCAAAATTCTTCTTCACACGAACTACTTGGCCCATGGTGGCCAAACTTCACAGTTATGGTCCATGGGTGAAGCCTTTTCATATTTGTTAAAATGGAGGTCGTCGCTAATCCAAGATGGCCGCCGTCTAAAAATAGCACAAATTCTTAAAAAATCTTCTTCTCATGAACCGCCAGCCGGATTTCGATGAAACTTGGTAGGAATGATCGATGTACAATTCTCTTTCAAAATTGTTAAAATGGTGACCCCGGGGTCAAAATTGGGCGTGGCCCATGGGGTCAAATTGTGTCAAATTTTATTTTTGACCGAATATGGTCATGTCTGTATCAAATTGAAAGTATCAAAGAGGCGATCGCTCTGGTACATTTTTTGTCGAAATTGGATGGTCATGTCATCCAAGATTGCCACCAAAAGGTCAAAAGGTCGTTCTTTTATTAGAGATTTCAAAATTCTTCTTCACACGAACCACTTGGCCCATGGTGGTCAAACTTCAGTTATGGTCCATGGGTGAAGCCTATTCAGATTTGTTAAAACGGAGGTCGTCGCTAATCCAAGATAGCCGCCGTCTATAGCACAAATTCTTAACAAATATTTTTCTCATGAACCGCCAACCAGATTTCAAATTTTATTTTTGACCAAATATGGTCATGTCATACATGTATATCAAATTGAAGGTATTGATGAGGCGATTGCTCTGGTGCAATATTTGTCAAAATCGGATGATTATGTCATCCATGATGGCCTCCAAAAGGTCCATTTATTCGAGATTTATTTTTCTCAGAAACCACATGGCCGATGCTGGCCAAACTTCATAGTAAGTTAAGATCCTTGGGTGAAGCATTTTCAGATTTGGTAAAATGAGAGTCATCGCTTAATCCAAGATGACCGCCATCTAAAAATAGCACAATTTTTTTAAAACACATGAACTCAATGTCACATTCTCCTCTGGTGTTCATGGAGTCAGGTGAGCGAATTAGGGCCATCATGGCCCTCTTGTTTATTGATCATGCACAATGCTCAGGTATCTGACGCGGCGATATCTGTAGCCAATTTCACCAAAATTTCAAGGTACACTTATTTAGCTATAAAGTATATTTTGAGGGAGTAATAATTTTTTTTTTCTCCCGAAATGCATTATTTCATGTAGAACTGCATATATTTTGATGATTAAAAGTATGCAGAATTATTATACTGAATTTATTACGTTATCACAGCCGCAAAATCATTTCGTGACAGTTGGATTGGTTACAAAATTAACATATCAAAATACAATCGGGTTACTTGAGGGTGAAAGAGTTAACAGCTAAAGTTATACTACGTGCTTCCCGTGTACGGTAGTGAATCCTCTCTTAATCTCCACGAAACTCATCGCACATGTCCGTTAAAATTGCTGCCGGTAAACCGGAAGTCGCCGGACCAAATGTTTGACTATAAAACTTTTTTATTCTAAGCTTCAATGAAATCACCTTCCTTTGGTATGCGCTTCTGGTGCTAGCTAGCTTTTCTTATATGACTGATATACTTAACAAAATTGAAGTTTACCAGACCGAATGTCCTTTAAAATGTTGGCAGTTTCGTGGAGACTGCTCTCTGATCCATCTGGGCGCAAGTTTTCATGGCAATTATTGCTTTGTCTATTTCAGAAGAAGGGAGCGCCCCCACCGAACATCACACTGCACAATGCGGATAGCCGATTGGCCAACTTCATCAAGTACTATAAGGTACAGCGATCATTGGTTACCATGAATTACACTGTGGCATAATCACTAGAACATACGGTAAAAGTGTGAAATCTCTCTGCACACCTCCTGGTGCCCGTTTCACTAAACTTTGTATGACTAAAATGTTTGTAAGTGCAAAATTATGATAGTCTGTAAATTTCTGATTAACAATGTTTTCTTGTAAACAATTATTGGATTTACAATAAATGTAAATCCATGAATTGAAATTTTCAGAAAATCCTAAGTTTGCACTTACGAACATTTTAATCGTACAAAGTTTAGTACGACTTCCTGGTGTGTCCAGTTTTGCGGGGTTTCACTGTAGTATAATTAAGATATTCAATAGTGACCTTCTTACATGTAATGTGATTATTATAATTTAACAATATGTGGTAGTTTACATTGTATTTAAAAAAATTAAATGTTTACATATGAATACTGCCGCACTCCCCTCGCGGGTATTATCGGCAGGACAGTTTATAATTAAAACTTCAAATGTACATGCATACAAAATTGTCCGTGATCATTTATATTGAATGCCATAACTTCAATATTGCTCAGGGCTCCAGATAAGGAATTAGTAATTGAGTATTGTCACTCCATCATTTCTGAAGCAATTGGGTATTTCAAAATTTTAATTGGGTAAACTAAAATCACACTACTGTTTACACATCAACAGACAGCAATTATTGAATACTTTTCTTCAAAATTAAAACATCTCTGCATTTCATTAGAATTGTCTCCTTGGAGACAATTCTAATGAAATACCAAGATGTGTTTTCTGCAGCATGATAAACGTACCACACATTTTTATTGCTTTTTGATACTCGCTACTTCTGCTTTCAATTGGTTTTTTTGGCAATTTTAATTTGGTATTTAAGCAAATACACAGCTTATCTGGAGCTCTGATTACTACATGGATTCCTCTGACATTCTCACACTTCATACATGTGAACATATACGGCATACTCGCATGACATTAACATGACCTTGACTTTCGTACCTTCACAAGATCGCTGAAACACTTAGCATTTTTTACGGTCTAGTATATAAAATGAGCATATCCATGTTTTATGAACATAATGTCCAGTTTGTGTACATGGGTTCTACGAAAACTGTAACTCGTGACTTTGTGACTCCAAAGTGCTGTCAAGCCATGTTTTTATTGAGAAAGAAGTCAACATATAAAATAATAGCAGATGACAATTTTTGTTTCCTGCCGTCTATGTCAACATTGTCACACGGATATGGATTTTCCTCTTTATTTAGAGAATTTCCTCTGTTTTACTAAAATTTTCAAGAAAAAAGGTGCGTATTGGCGTATTTTACACTTATTTTAGCAGATTACACATTGATTATCAAAAGCGTGAGTACAAAATGCAATGTGAAAATACGCATTGATTTTCAAATTGAGTAATGAAAATAATGTACTGGTAATAAAGTTGAACATTTACTTAGATGAGCTGCAAAAAGCAAACAGTAAGTGAATTTTTAAATTTGTTTTATACTTTATAATTTGTTCCCTATTTAATACGGGAAAGGAGGAAAATCAATAATACATTTGTAAAAGTAAAATACGCATTGAGTTTGAAATATGGGGGTATAATACTCTTTAGATATAAAACTTATCTGGAGCTTTGGTAACTACTTCAGGGCATCAACATGCTACCAGAGGACGAATGGAAGGAGTTCTTCAACATCCTACTCACCCCACACCGGTCACCTTCAGGCTGACCAGTGACCATCGCAAGAGTTGCTGGCCTTTTTCCACTGGCTCAGGATCTCACAGGTGTAGTCTCTGGTGAACACATTTTCGTCTAGTAACCGGCTCAAGAAATTTGCGCTGGTTACTAGACAAAAAATGTGTTTATGTGATAGCTGACAGCATCTTGTCAGGAAACACATTTAACACATTGGGAAATAAAATCGATTCTGTTGTGGAGAGGTGGCTGTTGTAGGGAGGTTAAATTTGTATAAGAATTTAACACATTGGGAAATTATAGAGGTGGCTGTTGTACGGAGGTTAAATTTGTATAAGAATTTAACACATTGGGAAATAAACTGTTTAGCAGTAAAATCATGTTCTATTAAGAAAGGAGACAAAATATATAACAACAGCAGGCGACAATTTTCGTTTCCCACCTTCTACGAGTTAAGAACTGATACAATCACACATTATCACACCATAACTCACAGTTTAATGTCATCCGGTATATCTCCTTATCAGAGCTCCAGTTAAGGTGCTTAATTTGGAGGTAAATTTCTTATTTCTCCATCAAAAATGGCAAATTGGGAGTGCTTTAGAATCGTCTCAATGAGACCATTCTAAAGGACTCCCAACTTGCCATTTTTGATGAAGAAATAACAAAATTTCACCTTAAGTTGGTCAAATTACGCACGTTAACTGGAGCTCTGTCCTTATCAGTTAGCACATTTCTATGGCCTGGCGGATACTGAATAAATATTTATACCCTCCTATTATGAAGTATGCTGACTGGGATATAGTTTTCGCATTTCCGTTCGGTCCATCAATTTGCTTTTAAGTTTTTGTTTATCGCTGCAGGTGGCAGCCGGTGGTATATGTGGGCTCGTCACGAGCTGGCTCGTCTGGATCTACACATTTTGCCAATACCACTATACAGGCCTGTGGTTGTTGAAAGGGCTAATAATGTTTTGTCAATGCAATACTGAATGGTGAACAGTATATGCACTGATCAGACTGTGCAGGTCTAGTGACTAGTCTGCACAGGTGCTTAAATGTTGAACTGTATTTGTTTGTTCGCAGCCAAGCCGAGATACTGCGAGACTACATGCTGCGAACGTTCGTCGATAAGTTGAAGAACATCGAATTACGCGGAGAGGACGTGGGACTCAAGTCATTCTCCTGGTACGTTTCCAGTCTCTCTCCCATCTCTCTGTGTCTCCCCATATTTTCCCCCTCTCTCTCTCACCTCTCACTCCCTTCCCTCTCTCTCTATCCTTATTCTACTGGCTGAATTAATCAATCTGGATGGGTGTCACGCCAGGGTGACACCGGGCTAGTTTACTGAAGGGATGGAACACCAAGCACGTTGTGGACAGAGACAACAAGGTATATTTTTACAATGATGATGTATTTACATAAATGAAATTCACACACAATGGATGGTAATGTCAGTACGGACAACGTCCCCTAGTAGCCACCGCCACAGGCACATACCACAACCCAGGCACCTCCACGATTCTGGAACAGGTAGGTATAGTTCAACAGTATACGTCATCATGATCAGGATCAAGATCCAATGTTAGAGTTCCGTTAATTAACTCCGGCTTCCGCCATGATGGGAGTGACGTTCTAATGACGTTGTAAAGTCACTTGTAACTATAAGATACAGAGCCTACTTGGGCGGATGGGGCCAATAACACATGTGCAGACTCACAGTATTACATTACTAATAATAAACACTGTATGCTCTAATCAGACTGTAGGATTCCACAGGCTGATCCAAAGCATCAGTGATTGAAATAAATTATACTTCACATCATGTCCTTATTGCAGCTTACTGATGTATAAATCAGTGCATTTAGAGCAGAACTGTCTGATCTGGTCTATCCTGGTCGCAATAGCATTTACAATATTTACAATTCACTGTGAACGTATATGACTTAATAAAATGAATGTGCAGACGACTGGGTTAGGAGTTTACATGTGTCCCCCATAGAGTAATGAAAGTCGTCCAGAAAATTCACCTTACAATTGTGACATGTTTAAAATTGGCAATATTCTCATGTATTGTACAGGGCGCAGACTGATATTGGACTGAATCGCAATATAAAATGCATAGCTAATGTTAGTGAACATTTAAATCGAGTTCGCCCTTCGTTTACAAATACAATAAATTGCTAATGCAATTAGTCAGAGTGACATGCAACAAAACACATGAGAATAATATGCCATTACAATACTCACGGAATGCTCCCACATGCTGTAATCGTTATCATTTACACGTAAACACGACGAATTAATGAATCAATAAGACATCAGCAGATACATGCCATACGGTTTTTATTGACCAAGCGTTCCAAATAACTCGGGTCAATTAAATAGTGCAGTATTATCGAGGATACGATAACAATGCGTAGAATTTCCGGTCTTGGCAAGATTCAGACTTAAATGGCAGCATTAGAAAGTAGCTAAAACATATGTACTCACCAATTCCCAGTGATAGCTTGCGATCCAATGTGTCACAAGAATGTAATTGAGTGTCCGACTGATAGTATATGGTGCTAGATCAAATATATACCCCCACCCTAGTGCACAAATATCCTCATGTAGTCTGCCTGTCAATGTAAAAATATGTGCCAACATTTGGCTTACAATTTTGCGTAAGTGGACTAATGTTCTAACAGTCAGTCTAGCTCATGAGATATCTGGTGAATTAATCTGAAATACTTCAGTCATAAGTAGATATGACCTACTAGGTAATTAGGCTAGCATCCAAGTCTGCATATACAGTGTAAATCACCCAGATATAACCAGTGCAAAAAACAATACTGGTGGTCCGTGCACGGTTTCGGATAAAGCGCTATTCTCTCCAGCGGTTTATTCCACGGGAGCGATATTTCACACACCAATACCTATTCGATCGTCTGTACTAGAATATTTGATTATTGTGCTCTGTACTAGTATTGTGTGACCCGTGTTACAATTAATGGATGATAAAGAAAATAAGTCGGCTACGATTCGTGACAATGGGTTCTGATCTAGCGGTTATAGCATTCGGCTGCAATACCAGAGCCGGCCTTAATAACCTCAGCTGTTGATAGGCCGTTAAACACCAATAAATAAAATCAATACCAGAGGTTGTGGGTTCAATCCTTGCCTTAGGCATGAACAAATAGTTTCACAGTAGTACTATCTTTTTGTATTACAGTCTTTTGGATGAGACTTTAAACCAAGGTGGTCTATATGACCTTAGCTGTTGGGGCGACGTTAACCCTTGCAAATATTGTCATCGGCATTTTTATCTCCATTTGTCTCAGCAAAACATGCTTTGACAACACTTTAGAATCATTTCCAATGGAAATGATTCTAAAGTGCTGTCAGATCATGTATTTATTGAAGAAAAAAAGACAGAATATGAAAGAACAGATAATAATTTATGTTTCCCATATTTTTAAGGTTTGCCCCTTTCACTTTTCATTTGCCTGTGGTCCGTACGACTGATCCTGACATATTATTACAGATAAGACTTGAAACCAAGGTTCTGTTTTTATTGTCCCGCCTGCTTTAGCAGAAGCGGGACATAGGTATAGCTTTTCCGTCGGCGTCGTCGGCGTCGTCGTCGGCGGCGGCAACATTTCACGTTAAGTTTTTGTGTTTAGGTCAGTTTCCAGAAAACTATAACACCTACGACCTCCATACTTGGTATACATCAACACTGTGGTGTAACCATCTCACACAGAGGGAGTCCATGTGACCTTGACCTAGTTTTCATGGTTGATTGACCTACTTTTCACATGCATTCAACGTTAAGTTTTTGCGTTTAGCTCTGTTTCTAAAACTTAACGCTCAGGTTAATTCATTGTAACTTCTGTTTCCCTCAATGGAATGCTTTAATATTCCATACATGCATTTGTAACAACATCCCGCATCATTCTTCCAGAAAAGCCCATGGTGCCCGCTAACCCAAAGGTCCAAAGGTCAAGGTCGCTGACTTAGAAATTTCCGTGTTTGCAAAAGTTAATGCTCAGTTTATGCTTTAATATTCCATACATACATTTGTAACAACATCCCGCATCATTCTACAGAAAGCCCATGGTGACGCTAAACCCCAAAGGTCAAGGTCACTGACTTAGAAATTTCCGTGTTTGGAAAAGTTAATGCTCAGTTTATGCTTTGATATTCCATACATGCATTTTTAACAACATCCCGCATCATTCTACAGAAAGCCCATGTTGCCCGCTAACCCAAAAGGTCAAGGTCACTGACTTAGAAATTTCCTGTTTGGAAAAGTTCAACGCTCAGTTAATGCTTAATATTCCATACATTATTTTGTAACAACTCCTGCATCAATTCTTAACGAAAGCCGGTGCCCGCAAACCCCAAAGTCAAGGTCGCTGACTTAGAAATTTCCATGGAAAATTAAGCTCGTTTTAGCTTTAATAATTCATACATGCATTTGTAACATCCCGCATCTCTACAGAAAGCCATGTGCGCTAACGCCAAAGGTCAAGGTCACTGCTTAGAAATTTCCGTGTTTGGAAAAGTTAACGCTCGTTTATGCTTTAATATTCGTTTGGAGAAGTTAACGCTCAGTTTATGCTTTAATATTCCATACATGCATTTGTAACAACATCCCGCATCATTCTACAGAAAGCCCATGATGCCCGCTAACGCCAAAGGTCAAGGTCACTGACTTAGAACTTTCCGTGTTTGGAAAAAAGTTAATGCTCGTTTAGCTTTAATAAACATCATGCTTTATGTAACACATTTCGCATCATTCTCAGAAAGCCCCATGGAGAACCGCTAACCCCAAAGGTCATGTCACATGAAATTCCTGTTTGGAAAAGTAACGCTCTGTTTTAGCTTTATATTCCATACAAGCATTTGTAACAATCATCCGCATCATTCTACAGAAAAGCCCATGTGCCCGCTAACGCCAAAAGGTCAAGGTCACTGACTTAGAACTTTCCGTGTTTGGAAAAAGTTAACGCTCAGTTTATGCTTTAATATTCCATACATGCATTTGTAACTAACATCCCTGCATCATTCTACAGAAAGCCCATGGTGACCCGCTAACCCAAAAGGTCAAAGGTCACTGACTTAGAAATTTCGTGTTGGAAAAGTTAAACGCTCTTTTATGTTTATGCTTTAATATTCCATACATGCATTTGTAACATCCGCCATCATTCTACAGAAAGCCCATGTTGCCCGCTAACCAAAAGGTCAAGGTCATGACTTAGAAATTTCCATGTTTGGAAAAGTTAACGCTCAGTTTATGCTTTAATATTCCTACATGCATTTGTAACAACATCCTGCATCATTTACAGAAAGCCCATGTGCCCGCACCCAAAGGTCAAGGTCACTGATTGAAATTTGTGTTTGGAAAAGTTAACGCTCAATTTATGTAGCTTTAATTAATTCCTCTGCAGTAACAAAAACCTGATCATTCTACAGAAAGCCCATATCCCGCTAACCCAAAAATCAATACATGAATAGTAAAATTTCCATGTTTAAAAAGTTCAAGCTGCAGTTTATGCTTTAATATTCATACAGCATTTGTAACAACATCCTGCATCATTCTAGAAAGCCATGTTGCCGCTAACCAAAAAGGTCAAGGTCACTGACTTAGAAATTTCCGTTGTTTGGAAAAGTTAACGCTCTGTTTATGCTTTGATATTCCATACATGCATTTTTAACAACATCCCGCATCATTCTACAGAAAGCCCATGTTGCCCGCAAACCGCAAAGGTCAAGGTCACTGACTTATAAATTTCCATAAAAGTTGGAGTAACGCTCAGTATGCTTTAATAATTCCATACATGCATTTAGTAACAACATCCCGCATCATTCTACAGAAAGCCCATGGTGCCCGCTAACCCCAAAGGTCAAGGTCACTGACTTAGAAATTTCCGTCTTTGCAAAAGTTAACGCTCAGTTTATGCTTTAATATTCCATACATGCATTTGTAACAACATCCCGCATCATTCTACAGAAATCCCATGGTGGCTGCAAACCCCAAAGGTCAAGGTCACTGAATTAGAAATTTGCGTGTTTGCAAAAGTTAACGCTCAGTTTATGCTTTAATATTCCATACATGCTTTTGTAACAACATCCCGCGTCATTCTACAGAAAGCCCATGGTGCCCGCAAACCCCAAAGGTCAAGGTCGCTGACTTAGAAATTTCCGTGTTTGGAAAAGTTAACGCTCAGTTTATGTTTTAATATGCCATATATGCATTTGTAACAACATCCCCCCGCATCATTCTACAGAAAGCCCATGGTGCCCGCTAACCCCAAAGGTCAAGGTCACTGAATTAGAAATTTCCATGTTTGGAAAAGTCAACGCTCAGTTTTTGCTTTAATATTCCATATATGCATTTGTAACAACATCCCGCATCATTCTACAGAAAGCCCATGGTGCCCGCTAACCCCAAAGGTCAAGGTCACTGACTTACAAATTAACGCTCAGTTTATGCTTTAATATTCCATACATGCATTTGTAACAACATCCCGCATCATTCTACAGAAAGCCCATGTTGCTCACTAACCCCAAGGTTATTACAAGCTCCATATATACTATCAAACTGCGCCAGGCGGGACATTTTGCTCCGCGGAGCTCTTGTATGATCTTACTGTCTGTTCCACGTTTTTCTGCCGACAAACTTTTGGCTATTAAACACGTTAAATCTAAAAAATATTTAAAAATAAGTACTTTTTCATCAATAACAAAAAAGTCACCCTCCCCAAAAAAATTATTTGATTAAATTCCATCAAATATTTATTTTATTGCGAAAAAATGTCATGAAGGATCAACAAACGAAAAAATTTGGAAATTGACGAGATTTAAAAATAAATCTATTTTTAGCCCCTATGTTAAATTCCCATAGAAAATAGTTTTTTCGCAATAAAATCAATATTTGATGGAATTTCATAAAATAAAAAAAATAGGGGAGGGTGACGTTTTTTTGGAGAGGGTCTTTTTTCTTATTATTTACTTTTAAATATTTTTTAGGTTTAATGTGTTTAACAGCCAAAAGTTCGTCGGCAGCAAAACGTGGAACAGACAGTAGTTGTTGCTGGGACCCATTCACTCACTTTCCAGTCATGTATGGTTCATTTGACCACCATGGTCGTGTTACAGGTACCCCAATGAGTTTGGTTGGCAGGGAAACTTCACTCCGGACGACCTGAACAAGAACGCGACGCTGCGAGAGTTTGCACAGTTTCTCCATTCGGAAATGATCGGGGTGAGGCTTGTGTGCGGATGGGATAGGTCGTGGCATAGGGGATATGACATTGGACTTCAATACCGGAGGTTGTGAGTTCAATCTTCACCCTAGGCTTGAAACATTCTTACATAGTATTTCCATCTCACTGGTCTGTCGGGTGAGACTTTGACTGTGGTCCCGTCTCTGTGACCATAGCTGTTGCTGGAACGTTAAACCTATTCACTTTCACTTTTGTGTGGAGCCATAGTTGTACAGTGAAACCTCTACACCGGACACCCTGGGGACCTCCCAGGGTGTCCGGTTTAGATAGGTTCCACTGTAAATCAAACATATATTAACCCTTTCCCTGATAGAAACAACTTTTCACGCCTCTGCAGAAGATGTCTTTTGAAAACATTGTGGGAAAAGGAGAAATTGCTTGTAACAAGCAATTTCTCCTTTTCCCACAATGTTTTCTACTTTATCAGATAATTTAACCATCATTTGACCCAGCATTTGATTCTTTTATTCAGATGTTTTCGATTTGGAAGAGTCGAAATATCGCAAAACAGGGAAAGGGTTAAAGCACTTGTCTGTGTGCCTTGAAAGACATTATCAAAGGTGACAAATGCAGGGGTGGTAATTTTTAGGATATAGCCTGAAATCACGATTTGAGGTTCCTGATACTAGTAATTGCAGAAATAATACTAATATTTCAACATGGAAAGCACACTTTTACGCATTTGTAAACATTTAGCACACAGGCGTTCTGGGTGTCTGGTTTAGAAAGGTTCCACAGTACAACAATTGGCTGTGACTGGAAAAATATCACTTTTGTGTTCAGTCTGAACTCCTATAAATTTACTAACTCGCTTCTGCAGCATGATAATAATCTATGTTGTTTGTTGTTACCGGGACTGGTGTTTGTTGACTGAATGGCAGTTCAGATACAGATCAGACTGCAGGTACCATTTCCCAGTCATAGCGACAAATCATGGGTGTAAAGAAACCCAAGACGTGATAGCATTTCATGCTAAAAATCAAAGTTCAATTTTGAGAACATGCATTCTAAAATCTGTTTATTAAACTTTTCTCTTTAACCTGCAAAATTTGTTGAAGGCGTCTAACAGTTGAGGAATCGGTTGGATAATTACCATGTCTTTGCATTTAGCAAGTAACTATTTTATGACAGTTTTGCTATAGTTTTCATTCAAATTTATAATGTGCTATAGCTGGTTATTTTCATGTGTGTCTTGTAGCATTTACAAAACTTTCATCACTGGCTAGTAAGACTGTCTTTTCATATGCTGACAGCAAGTGACAATGTTTTGTAATTTCAGCTATTTGCACATACACAAAGAGCCACACCGTTGTTTCTAAGCGTGTTCAATTTTGAAAGATGCACAAAAATGTGGCTGTGACTGGAGAAATGGGGCTTGTGGGTTTTGCGACCACTGTAGTTCCAGATCAGATTGTGCAGCATCTGCACAGTATCTGCACTGTTTGCCATGCCTTCAACGAAATATCGGGCTATGGGAGCATGCTTTTTGATCACAAGCTACACTGGCCACAAAACCCATAAGCCTCATTCCTCTAGTCACAGTCAGAAATGAGTAGTTCAGCCACTCTAGTGTTAACAACAGAACCACCAGTCCATGTGTGAGGCTATACCTTTCAGTTCCACATCATACGTGAGGAGGTCCCGTTAATGGTGTCGCCCCTACTGCTCGATATACAGCCTCACCATAAGGTACGCATATCATACTTGTTATTCTATGCCGAGTGGGTTAAAAAAGTGTTACGGTCGCCAGTGACAATTTTGGATTTCTCAAATAGCTCCAAGTTATCTTTATATACACCTCATAAAGACACGTCATGTGATTTTATACCTTAGAACATGTGCGATATCTTACAAAATTATTTTACGCAGTTATTTCAGCTGAATACGCATTGATTATCAAAAGTGGGAGTACAAAATACGCACAGCAATTTGAAAATACACATTGATTTTCAAATTGAGTAGTGAAAATACTGTCATAAAGTTCGAAAATTCACTTAGTTGAGCTGAATGTTTGCTTTTTGCAGCTCGATTAAGCGAATGTTTAAACTTGTTATAAACATGTGTAGTGAATTTGGTTACGATCCGTCAAGTAGAACTTGAGTTATTGCGTGGCCAAGGATACAGAGTGGGAAAATTAAAATGGCCGCCAAAGGGAGTAAGTCATCATAAATCTTTGAAAACCAATAGGCTTCTTCGTCTTGCCGTGATAACATGTATACAAATTTGGTTACGATCCTTCAAGTAGAATTTTGAGTTATTACGTGGACAAGGATACAGAGTGCGAAAATTAAAAGTCACAGCGGCATATTCCATCCTGCAGATCCTCGACATGCACACAGGCTCGGGATTCATGGCGGCCAAGATGGCTGAGCAGCTGTATGCCAACCCAACACAGATGCCAGGTAAATAAATACAGTGGAAACCTCTCACACAAAACCTATGATTGAGGGATGGGTTGTGGTCTAGGTGTTGGAACACCTGACTTGTCTGGAGGTTGTGGTTTCAAACCTCGCCTTAGGCATACACAAAATACTTTCATAGTATTTCCAACCCACTGGTGTTTTGTATGAGACATTGAAACCAAGTATCATCCATATTTTCATTTCCCACCCTGCCATGCTCTCGCCATGGTCAATGTCAAATAAATGTGTGCGTGTTTCTCCATTCTCCTATAACTTCTTTACTGTATGACCGATTGGCATTAAACTTCATGAGCATGTTTCATATCATCAATGTTTTCATTCACCATCCACCCCACCCATGCTCTCCACATGCTCAAGGTCAAGGTAAAATAACTTTGACATTTCCGTCCAATAGATTTGTGTGCATTTCTCCATTCTCCTACTTTTTGAACGATTGGCTTTATGTGGATGTTTCCAATCATTCATATTTTCATTCCCCACCTCAGGCGCGCTCCCTTTTGCCCAAGTTCAAGGTCAAACGGCAGTACACTAAGCTGAGTTCTATGCGATGATTATTACATTTATAGTGTATTATGTGTATTATGCCAAGTGCTGTGAGATGATGACGTGTGTGTCTATTGCAGAGGGATTCCTCGTGGTGAACGACAAGAAACGCGGCAAGCAACACTTCCCGTGGTTTCACAGCTCGAACGTCGTGTTCATGTCGTGTGATCCCAAGGCCATTCCCTACCTCTACATGGATCGTGAGGTATGCCCAGTAGCCGATTTCACCAAAATTGCTAAGCATACTTATCTACCTATTTAAAGTATACTTTGAGGGACTAATCATTTATTTTTCCGGAAATGCAGAACTAGCGATAGCGACTGCATGTATTTACTGATTTGAAGTATGCAGAATTATTCTACTGAATTTATTACATTATCACAGCCAAAATGGCTGTGATAATGTAATAAATTCAGTATAATAAAAATAATACATTTATTCTTAAATTGAAAATTTCTCCCTCAAAGTGTAGTTAGCAAGATAAGTATGCATTGCAATTTTGTTGAAATTGGCTACTGACCGCCCCCTCGGTGGCTGTCTACACTACATCTGTCACCGGGATTGTAACACTTTCTGAGATTCTCTTTACTGAGTGGCTGTCGTCACTAGACTGGCCCCCGGGATTGGGATGTATTCTGAGATCATTCTCCATTTTTTTGCTCGACATCGGGGAGCTAGGAGCTTGTTCAGGGATGGGTTGTGGCTTAGGGGTTAGAACAACTGACTTCCAATCCGGAGGTTGTGGGTTCAAACCTCGCCTTAGCATCAAAAATACTTTCATTGTATTACCATTCCTCTGGTCTGTCGGATGAGACTTTAAAACTGTGGTCCCATCTCTATATGACCTTAGCTGTTGCTGGGACGTTAAACCAATTTACTTTCACTTTTTTTCGCAGCTTGTACTCCATTCCTTTCCTTGAAATCATGGAGTTTGATTGGCCGAGACCGAGCTCAGCTCGGTCTCGGCCAATCAGACTTCCTGATTCAGATTCAAATTGGAAGCAGGCTTTATAATCCCATGTTCAGGTCGAGTTATTGACAACAAGTTGTCTGTTCATTAGATTATCAATATCATTCGAGTACATGCTCAGAATGTTTCATAATCAGGGTTTCACTAAACTTCGTACGACAAAAATGCTTACGAAGATTTCTACAAATTCACATCATACATTAACGAGATTCATTAATGCTACCGTTTTCCACTTGCATGTAGGCGTCATTAAATCTGACCAAGACTCGCCAAAATCGGCTGCATAGTTTTGCTCTTGCGAACATTTTAGTCATACGAAAGTTTAGTGAAACGGGCCCCAGATTCTCAAGCTGTTAGCCTGTCAATGTGTAGCAGATGTGAACCAATGGTTAAAATTAAAGTTAAAAAATTATATATTTTTTTTCGCAATAAAATCAGTGTTGGCGTAATTCTTTAATATAAGCATGAGGAGGCCAATGTATTTACTATTTCAAAACATATATGTACTAATTTTAGGATTTAATAGTTGTCCAAAATACAGCAGAATTTAACCCTTACACCGCTATCTTAATTTTTAAATGTTGATTTCCAATGTATGGACTATGTCAGATCTGAAAACGTGTATCACTTCGACAGCTGCTTAGATCTGCTAATTAGTGGCTGCGACTGGAGAAATGGGGCTCATGGGTTTTGCGACCAGTGTAGATCCAGATCAGACTGCAGTCTGATCTGGATCTGCACTGTTCGCCATACCATCCAGGGGTTGAAAAAATCTTTTTTTTTCCACAAAAAAAAAGTACTTGCCCCGGTCAAAAAGTTACTTGCCCAGTTTTTAAAAAAAAAAAAATTGCTATTTCCAGTATTTGCATCTTATTTTTAAAAAAAAGCTTTTACATATGATCATTACCAAAACGTATGAGACATATTCACTATTATTGTTATTTATATTTTAAGTATTAAATGAACATAAACACACAAATAGCAGCAAATTTTTTCAGAGGCTTGCATGCTTCTTATTTTCTATAAGCGTTGAGTGACATAGATTGTGTTTAATTTATAGTGGCTATGTTTGCATGCGCTGTGCGCTGCCTTAATTACTAAATTGAATGGTTTCGGACCCGGCGCCGACCGTTTCGTCCCAAGCCGTTATGTTCGGCGTCTGAAATGCGCGTTAACCCAGCTGTATACGAGACGATATATGTGGCCGCGTATGCACTAGTCTATACTCGCAGTCATATTATTTGTTAGCCCGGCCGCGTACAGCCGACAAATAATCCGTGAATTAAACTTGCCCGATATGGACCGTGTTCAAAATCGCTAGCGATTCTACCCGTAACCGTGTACATAGACACTGCTTGAATCTTACTTCCCGCAAATTGACATAAACTGTAAACAACAAATGGTCGCTGAATTAATACCATTTGTTGGCCGTTATCGATGGAATTAATTGGCAATTTCTTCCAAAAAAAAGAATCCTGACCAAATCTTTCACTCGCCAAACTGGGCGAGTGCCTGTAGAAAGTACTCGACCGCCACAAAAAGCACTCGCCATGGCGAGCTGGGCGAGTGAAATTTCAACCCCTGCCATCAATGAAACATCTGGTATGCTTCTAACAATCAATATAGATAGTTATCAGGCTACAGGAGTGTTGCTATTTGATCAGGAGCTACACTGTTCACAAATTCCATAAGCCCCATTTTTCCAGTCACAGCCACATTAGCGTCTTGTTTTAATGTGCCCGTCGCCGTGTGTTTCAGCATACCCCAGGTAGCCGAGTGATGTATGACAGGATTATGTGTGACGTGGCCTCCTCGTAAGTACACCCGCTACAAGTCCTATACTAAATTAAAAGCTCATTGTTACACGCAGATGAATACTATTGTACTTTATATCTCGTCCGAGTTCCGACAAAGCGTCATGTTTTGGTCGGGAATCGATCAATCTTGAAACTACATGTATACAATCAAATGTAACACACATTTGATCAACTTTGGGGGAAATTTTGTTATTTCTTCACCAAAAATGGCAAGTTGGGAGTGCTTTAGAATCATCTCATGGAGACGATTCTTAAGAACTCCCAACTTACCTTTTTTGGTGAAGAACTAAGAAAAGTACTCAAATATTTGGTCAAATTACGCATCTTAACTGGAGCTCTGACTGTACTACATATTCTGTATGTATGTTTGATATTTGTACATGTACATGTAGTCTCCTCGAAAGTCGTCGGTCCGTCGGACATGTCCGTTAAAATTGCCGCCTGTCCGACGGTAAACCGGAAGTCGCTAGCTTTTCTTTTATGACTGATATACTTAAATATCATACAAAATCTATTTTATTTTTATAAATGTTTTTTTTTTGGGTCTGGTAAATTTTTGTCCGGTTTCAAGTTTACCAGACCGAATGTCCTGTAAAATGTTGGCAGTTTCGCGGAGACTATACATGTACATGTAAAAAAGAGAAATGGAAAATTAAAGAAATAATATGCCCGCTACAATTGGTAGTCGGGGATTGTGTAGATTCAGGCCTAAATTTGCTGCATCCTCCCGATACAGGGTGTACACCGACATGGACTTGTTACATTTATATGTGACCATTCACAACAGTCAGAGGGCTTATTGGCTTACCCCCACCCCATGTACTTGTACAGGTAATATATGGGATTTAGTACTAAACCCATTGACCCTGCTTTAAATGACCTTAGCTGTTGATAGGCCGTTAAACCCCAACAAATAAACAAAACCTGTACCCCAAAATTATTTTAACCCTTACACCGCTATTTTAATTTTTTGTCGTCTGCTGTTTATTTTCCATTTTTATCATCAAAAACATACTTTGACAGCACTTTAGAATAATTTACAACATGCTTTGACAGCACTTCAGAATCATTTCCATTGGAAATGATTCTGAAATGCTGTCAAAACAAGTTTTTATTGAGAACTAAGGCAAGATATAAAAGCAACGACAATTGTTGTGTGTAGCGGTCTAAGCGTTAACAAGAACATTTTTAGTGACCTTACAAATGACACTGCTTTGGTGCAACACGGCCGCACAGTGACATGAAGTGTGTGATTTATTGCAGCAATGACGGCCTGTTTAGGAACGAGATCAGCATGAGAGCGGAGTGGTCGGTGGCGACCGGTCTGGAGCTGCACAAGTAGGTCATGTATATATTAGACATGCCATGTGATTTTGTACCTAAAATGATGTGCAATATCTTTTGAAAAAATATTTACAAAATTTATGATGTTTTCCATAAATGACGTCTAAAGTAGATCAAATGTTCAAAGCAAATGCGGAATAGAATCTTTTCTAATCTGTTTGCTAATAGCATTAATGCTTGTTCAGTGACTGAATGACAAACAGTGTAGGCCCTGATCAGGTTGTATGGATGCGTATTCTAACCTGGAGATAAGCTGATCGCATATGTCGTAATGTCCCTTTGCTCAGTCGCCAGCCCATTTTCACCCACATGAGTAGTATTGCCATCTTTCATATCTGACTATACAAACCCACAGGTGATTCTAGCGTGTCTTGGATGGTCAATTATTGTTTGTATATACATCAAACACCTTTCTAAAGAATGTACAAAACAATTCAAATGCGCCCGGGTGTAACTATAATAGTACTTAGAAAGGTATAAAACTCCCATTCGCCACCATTGGAACAAAAAGCCATGCGATGTTGACATCTGGAACTCGCCTATACAACGCATAACAGCGTGTCAAAACCGCTGCTTGGGTGGGTTTTCGGCATAGATTTTACAGTTGCTAATACATTATTAACATAAATCTCAAAGATTTCGAGTGTAAACTGCACTCGAAACGCGTCTCACTAACCTAAATTCGTTTTTTAAAATCAAACACATTCATTTCCTGATTAAAAATGAATGTTAGCCACCATCTTTAAAAATATCGAATCACGTGACACGCACTGATTTTGTTAGCTAATGGAAATGACGTCCGTCTCCAGTAACCAACCAAACCACTGCATGCATGTGATTGAAATATTTTCGTTCAAAGATGGCGGCTAATAGTCATTGAGAATGCGGAAGTGAACGTGTTTGATTTTCCATCAATTTAAATTTCCAGACGATCCTAAATTTGCACTTACGAACATTTTAGTCGTACAAAGTTTAGTGAAACGGGCCTCTGATACCTGGCGTAAGTGCGGCCCTGGCATGCGCAATATTTCTGTAAATGGGAGAAATTAAAAATGGGACGATCATTGTATACCACTGTCCATCTATCGATGTCACGCACAGGTTATTGGCCTAGCATTTATCTACACCTAGCCTTTATCGCCACCAAACTTACACACTGATCCACTTCACTGACTTGGCACCTCGACCGGCCATATATGGTGACTTGTTCAGACGATTCATGTAATTGCCAGGGAACACAAGGCGACGTTGAAGCGGGGCCTGGAGCTGCTGGAGGTGGACGGCCAGCTGCTGTACCGCACCAACACGATGAACCCCATAGAGAACGAGGCCGTCGTCGCTGCCATTCTACGCGAGGCCCCAGGTCAGTAACATCGGGTCCCATGTGGGTGGGATTCGGGCCCGGGATCAGACAAATTTTCTCGGGAATCCCAATGTGCATGTAATTTGGGCCCGGGATTATACAACTTTTCTCAGGGGAGGCCCAATGTGCGTGTTATTCAGGCCCGGGATTATACAACTTTTCTCCGGTGGGTGGCAGGTGGGAGTATGTGATGGGTAATTTAACAATCGGGGTTCATCCTTACCGGAATTCCGACTGGAGACCTGGTTTGGCCCTCACATACGTCTTTGACATTTTGTATGTGACAGTTAAATCTGGTTATACCCCATTTAACAAGAGAATATTACAATTATTCGTAATCCTATTTTAGGGGAAGGGGCCAAGTGACTTTTGTGTGGTATGGACCTGGCACCAGGTCAGGTTATTCTAATTTAGGGCTCAATATATTGTTTCTCAATGTAAATATTCCGTTCTGATTTTGGGATTTTCCCCCCAATGCAGCAGGTTAAAACGGGATCAAACCTGTTTGCCCGACCTTACATGACCTTAGCTGTTGATAGGCCGTTAAACACCAATAAACAAACAAACAAACAAACGTGTTGTGTATGTTGCAGGTGTGTTGGAGTTGGTGGACATACGTGAGCGGGTGCCCGGGTTCTACGCCCGGCCAGGCATGGAGAAGTGGAGGGTGAGTCGTCACGCCAGTTATTAGTTGTTCCAACTGTATGTCTATGAAAAACTTGCAACGAAATGGCTTTTTTATGCCCCACCACGATAGTGATAGTGGATAGTGGATAGTGATAGTGGAGGGCATTTAGTGTTACCTTGTCCGTCTGTCTCTCCGTCCGTCACCAACCTTGTAACTCGTAAAAAATTTAAACCGTACTGACTACAGAACTGAAACTTGGTATATAGCTTCCATATCATGTGTAGATGCGCAAAGTTTATTTAGATTTTTGATACGACCCCCGAACATCATCATTTTGCCTTGTAACTTCTAAACCATAATAGTTGGAGGCTTGATGGTTGGTATGTAGCTTCTTTATGTAGATGCACAAAGTGAATTTCTATTTTTGCTTTGACACTAGGCCATGGATTATCTCCCCCTTTTGGACTTATAATTTTGCCTCTTTTACTATCAAAGTGATATGGTGGGCATCCGTGTTCTATGAACACATTTTCTAGTTATCCATTTGGAGCCCGTTTCACAAAATTATGTTAGTCTGTAAATTTCACATTAACATTGTTTTCTTGTAAACAATTAATGGATTTACATTTATTGAGCATAGGCTGCATATACAGCCTAGGCTCAATGAATGTAAATCCATCAATTGAAATTTCCAGACAATCCTAAATTTTCACTTACGAACATTTTAGTCGTACGAAGTTTAGTGAAACGGGCCCTTGGATTCTTCGCAGTTGTGCCCAGATTGGGAGGAGTCGGTTTTACGTGGCCCACCTTCTGAAAATACTTCCATAGTCTATCCAGCCCACTGATCTTCAGATGAGATTTGATACTGAAAACCTGTCTCTATGTGACTAGCTGTTGCTGGGATGTTAACCCTTTCACCCCTAAGTAACTGAAATCGATTGTGATATGTTAATTTTGCAACCAATCCAACCATCACAAAATGTTTTTCAGACTTTTTCAGAGTTATGAAAAGGGGGTGTTTTTTTTACCTCAAAAATATGAAAATTTCTTTCAAACTGCAGATCCAGATGAGACGGCTGTTTGCCAATACCACTATACAGGTCTGTGGTGATGAAAGGGTTAAATGTTGACGCATTCCACATTTCTATCGTTCTGTGACAAATCTGTCGCACTCAGACCGCCGCTAGTCTCAAGGTCAAGGTCACAGACTTGGTGCATTCTCAAAACTTGACATTTTGGCGTGAATTTCTTGTACATCCTGCTTCCTTTTATAGCTTCTTGCTATGTCATACCTGCATTCCTCTGATTGTTCTTTACCATGATGTGACCCTAGCTAGTCTCAAGGTCACAGGCTTATTATATTGTCAAAACTTGACATTAGGTGTCAATGTTTCATAATTTCCGTTTCCCTTGAGGACGCGTCTATAGTACACATGCATGGCTGAAACCTTCTATGGGCTGTAACTGTGGATTTCGAAGTAACTAGGTGCAAACATTCACCATGATGTGTCGCAAGTCACACACTAGACCCGGTGGGTGGTAGGTGGGAGCATGCGATGGGTAATTTAACGATCGGGGTTCATCCTTACTGGAATTCCGACTGGAGACTTGGTTTGGCCCTCACATACGTCTTTGGCATTTTGTATGTGACAGTTGAATCTGGTTATACCCCTTATGTGAGTATTGCGATTATTCGTAATCTTATTCTAGGGGAAGAGGCCAAGTGACTTGGTGTGGTATGGACCTGGCACCAGGTCCTGTTATTCTAATTTCAGGGCTGAATATATGTTTTCTCGATGTAAATATTCCATTCTGATTTTGGGAATCCCCACCCCCCCCCCCCCCCCCCCCCCCCCCCAATGCAGCAGGTTAAAACGGGATTGAACCCGTTTGCCTTGCCTTACATGACCTTAGCTGTTGATAGGCCGTTAAATATCAATAAACAAAACAAACAAACACACACTAGACCGAGGGGCCCGTTTCACTAAATTTCTTACGACAAAAATGTTCGTAAGTGCAAACTTATGATAGTCTGTAAATTTCACATTAACAATGTTTTCTTGTAAACAATTATTGGATTTACATTTATTGAGCATAGGCTGCATATGCAGCCTATGCTCAATAAATGTAAATCCATCAATTGCAATTTACAGACAATCCTAAATTTACACTTACGAACATTTTAGTCGTACAAAGTTTAGTGAAACGCACCCCAGGTCCGTAACTGAAAGGTCGAGGTCACACTTACAACTATATGGGTAAGGTTTATTGTTTATGTAATCTTTTTTTTTTCTCACTTTGCTCGTGTCCGTAGGATAATCCGAAAATTGTCTGAGCTCAACAATACTTCACAAATCGTTTTACCCCAACTTTCAAATTTCCATGTCTCACATACTAAGTATAGTATCTCATATAATTTCTCATAGTTTCAATTCATGTTTCATTACATTTGTGACTCTGAAATAACAAATCATGATCCAAAATTGCATGTGCCAGAACTGAAAAAATGGAAAATTCCACGAAGTAAAGGAAATTGTCAACGTTTTAAACATCAGAACATTCATGTGTTGTAGATATTTATCACATGAAAGCCTCGTTATGACATGCTGTAACCCATTTCATAAATGTGATATGACACACGTGTAATAACACCTGGAACAATTTAGATTGGCTGGCCGCATCACCCTAATTGCATATTCGTATTATGCGCCAACATTATTTCAAATGAATAAAACGAACACGTTCCAAATGACGCCCCTAATGGCGCGACAAAGCAACGATGTTTTGCCGTTGACGTCATCCTACTTTAAACGTCATTAGCAGCGTTGGTGGCTCACTGCAATCGTTAAAATTCGCTCCCATCTGGTAATATGAAGTGTTTACAAAGAACAGGAACCTGTAATATGACATATTTATAATGTGTTTATTGCTAGTAGTAAAACTATTTTCTCTGTGGAGACTTTCAACTCGATGCGAAAATAGTCAATGGCGTCTTCTCACTGAATCATATCGGATATCTCCAGGCTATTTGGAGTGTGAAGTCATGTGATAAACATATTCTGAAACACGTTTCCATTTGATATGAGAATTATGAAACTCGTCGGCATATATTGTGCATGACTCGTTTCATAAATCTCATATCAAATGGAAACTCGTTTGAGATCCTCTATATATTGTGGGAAGACACCTTTTGAAATTGGTGTGTCAGTAAAAAGGTAATTGGAGGTTTAAAAAAAATAGGCATCCATCGGGAACTTTTTTGTGCGGATATGCCACCTTTCTAGCTTACCAACTGTTTTGCCAAACCGTTTTTATCCACATCTGAGACCCAGGGCCTTTAAAAAGTTAAAAACCTTTAACTTTCATAAATCTAATTTGCTGTATGTCTGTGTTTATGTGAGTACTGCCAGTATTGGCCATGTGTGGGTTCTATTCCCTAGGCGAGACAGGAGTTACTCCCCTGGAGCGGCACACACACCGGCAGTGGGGCGCAGGGATACAGTGAGTTCCATGCAGGTTCAGCTCCCTATATTTGCTGCAGCTCATGGAAACAATAAAATAATACTAGGAAAATTTTGAATTTATTCTGTTGGTACTTTGTTGCATTATCAGTTCACATTTTTGCTGTTTCTGTGGCATATTCAAGTTTTTTTTCTTCAATATTGTTTGGTTGTTCATGTGTGCAGAACCATGCTGCTGAATAATGTAAAAAAGTGTCATTATTCATTTCTGTTGTCAACCAGTAGCCTATTTCATCAACATTGCAAAGTATACTTTTCTAGCAAAGTATACTTTGAGGGAGAAATTTTCAATTTTAGGATAAATTTATTATTTTTTATTATACTGAATTTATTACATTATCACAGCCAATTTGGCTGTGATAATTTAATAAATTCAGTATAATAATTCTGCATACTTTTAATCATCAAATATATGCAACGGTTAGTTCTATATGAAATAATGCATTTTGGGAAAAATAAATGATTACTCCCTCAAAGTATACTTTGCTAGATAAGTATACTTTGCAATGTTGATGAAATAGGCTACTGATCAGCTGGCAAGTTCACACACACTGATGAGGAGCTGCAACTACAGTGGATCCTCTCTATACTGGACACCTTGGGCACCTCCGGTTTAGAGACGTTCCACTGTCATTAAGCACTCCATGAACAGTTTTTGTCATTTTCAATTATGAACAGACATGAAAATGACAGCGAAACCCATCTAAATTAAACACAATGGGGTCGCCAGGGTGTCAGGATTAGAGAGGTTCAACTGTATTGGACTGAAAAGCAGCATAGACGTTGATCATGTCATGCTTTTGTCCCAATGACTCGAATCCTTTGAACATTCCATCAAACAGCAAAACATTGAACATCTGAAATTTATTAAATACTAGAATAATTACCAAATTGTTTCCAACACTACATTTTCATGGATCTGATGTTTCTATGCAGCAAGTATGTTTGTTAAATGACCACAAACTGTCGATGCCACTGACATACACACCTACTGCCCGACAACGAACATTGACCGCTTTAGTCATTAGCCCTGACTCGCTACTGGACAAACAAACTTGTGACTACTAATATAACCTACCAACATTCTGACGATAAGTTATTTACCTGCATGGAATTTATACCACGGCTATCAGCTTCTCACGGGGAGCTGTAGTTGTATTTATGTTTTTAGATCGGAGTTGCATTGATATGACTTTGTTTTCTACAGCCTTCATGATTACATACAAGATTGCCGTGAGGTGATCTTCACAAGTGAACAGTGACTTCATCTTCACAAATCAACAGTGACTTCATGCTATATAGTGTACAGAGGATTTTATTGTCTAATGATCAAAGTTGATGTCTCGTACAACCATGCATGTATGGAGACAATTCTATGTGCAAGTTGAGACGCAATGGTGTTTACCAATTTAGTATGTTTATACAGATATGTGAGGAATTGTAATTTGCAATTTCCACATTGACATATTTTGACTTTTTGTGCCCGGGGAATTTGTAATGTGCAAATTCTCATCGACTTGTGAACACCAAGGAAATGGTAGTTATCTCCACCTAGTTGCGGGCAGTAACGCTGGAAAAGTCACGTACCGTCAGACTGTACGGGAGTTTTGCAGCGTTACTGCTCGCAACTAACCTCGACCAGGCATGTGTGAAGTTCAACTCGTGTAGCGTGGATTGCGGCTCTGCGTGGCCGTGATCTAGTCACAAGTGACTACCACCAACACTGGGCACCGTGCAGGCAGATGTATAGCTGCCTGCATGGCAAATTACACTTTGACAATGACACTTGTTTCTACATGTATTTATATGTCACTTGCACTGTATATTTTAACATTTTTGTACTGTATATTTTAAAGGTACATGTACATGCCCACTCAGTAGGCACAGAATCTTCTTAAAAGGAATTTAATAAGTATATAACTGTGTCACTATTCCACCAGTTCTAACAATTACAAGTGCCCCGCTATACAGATATAATCATTTAGTAATATTTATTTTATTGATAGTGACTTGCGGTGGTATCAGGCTATTTTCATATGCAAATGAAAAAATAATATTTTCGACAGATTATAAAATATGATCATTGCACACCAAAAAACAAATACAGATAATAAATAGTAATGTCCGTTAACATTTTAAGGAAACACTGTTATCGTCCCAGATATCGGTGTGAAAATTACGTCCGATATAAAATATATAATAATGGTAATAGGTTGGGTAATGATGAATGAATGTTTATTTTGCCATAAAATGTCATATCTACAGAATACACAAAACTATCTGTCTTGCTATATTATAACCTACTGAGTGGGCATGTACCTTTAACGTGTTTGTTTGACTACATATATGTATGTACTGAGTGGGTATGCCAATGCTCTCGTTGTTTTGATCATCCTTCTGTACATACCAGCAGTCTCCGCGAAACTGCCAACATTTTACAGGACATTCGGTCTGGTAAACTTGAAAAAAAATCCAGACCGGACAAAAATTTACCAGACCAAAAAAAACATTTATAAAAATAAAATTGATTTTGTATGATATTTAAGAGCTTTTAACTATATCGTCATGTACCGTAAGTAACGTTAGCTAGCATCATAAAACCAGAAATGGGCATACCAAAGTAAGGTGATTTGGTTTAGTATAGAAAAGTAAAAAAAAAAAAATTATAGTCTGACATTTGGTCTGACAGGCCACTTCCGGTTAACGTCGGACCGGCAGCAGTTTTACTGGACATATCCGTCGGTCCGACGAGTTTCGTGGAGACTACCAGAATAAAAAGACAACTGATGACAGTTTTGTCTTTCCGCAGCCATTTCAATATTTACTATTGACCACCCATGGGCGGAGAGTATGTAGAACAGTAAATCAAGTCTGACATGCCACTGATGCAGGTCAAACAATAACAGTTCTTCATAATTCATGTTTTTCTCTAGCGAATTACTTACTTCACTTACTATATTATATTTAGACATTTTCACTTCACTACTTTATGGTAAAAGTTTAAGCATGTGCTAGCAATGGTACACTTCAGACTTGGCCAGACTTGATTTACTGTTCTACAAGTGAAGGTGTCGGTGGATGAACTCCATCAATTATTGATTGTCCCATGGGAAATATTGTCCGACAAAATGATGTCTTCATGTTTGTACAACAAAGTTTCATAATGAATACGATTATAACCATTGGCACACCCATTCTACATGTCTCCATTTTTCTCACACGAGACAAAGCCTCAAGTGAGCTATTGTTGCCACAGGTGGAAGACACAGACCTATGACACCAAAAAAAATGCCTGTTAAAAAAAATCCCATTACCCCACCCACTTGGTCTCGTACAGTACCATCTTCTATATATAGAAGATGGTACTGTACGAGACCAAGTGGGTGGGGTAATGTGATTTTTTAATAGACATTTTTTTGGTGTCATAGTTCCGTGTCTTCCACCTGTGATTGTTGCCAGTTCAAACACATCCTGGATTGGTCTGTGGCCTAGGAGAAATGGCATTGGACTTCAATACTGTTCAATCCTCACCCTAGCGTGAAAAACACTGACATAGTATTCCATCCCACTGGTCTTGTTGGATGAGACTTTAAACTGTGGTCCCGTCTCTATATTACCTTATCTGTTGCTGGGATGTTAAACCCATTCACTTTCAGACACATCCCAATTAGACCAACATGAGGTGATGTGAATGCCTATTCAGGCATGTGTTACATAACTGGAATTTTGTACACAATGTTTGTACAGTGTTTTTATGCCCCTGCCATCGAATGGTGAGGGGGGCATATAGTGTTACCAGCGTCCGTATGTCCCGTATGTTTCGTACGTCTGTACGTCCTGCTGAGGTAAATTGTTCACTAGTATGCTGTGACAGATTCATGATCCTGGGGGGCCCCTCCCCTGGAAAACCCAACGTGAAGGTCACATACTTGGCGCGTTCAAAACCTTAACCCTTCCTACGCTGTTTACGGAAATTGCCGTCTGCTGTTTTTATGCTCCACCACGATAGTGGAGGGGGCATTTAGTGATACCCTTGTCCGTCCATCCGTCCTGTCCGTCCCATCCCGTCCGTCTGTCACAAAACTTTAACGCTTGGGTAAATGTCTCATAATTTCTTCATCCTTCGACCGATCTGCTTCATATTTCATATACACATTGCTCAAATGGTCCTCTACTGTCCTGTGCCAAATCCACGTTCATCCTGCCCCTGCCAAGCCCAAGGTCAAGGTCGCATACTTGGTGCTTCAAAAACTTTAACGCTCTGGTAAATATCTTATAATTTCTGTTCCCTTTCACGGATCAGCTTCATACTTCATATATGCATTGCTCTAATGGTCCTCTACTGCCCTGTGCCAAATCCACGTTCGTCCTGCCCCCACCAAGCACAGGGTCAAGGTCACATACTTGGTGCTTCAAAAACTTTAACGCTCTTGTTAAATATCTTATAATTTCTGTTCCCTTTCACGGATCAGCTTCATACTTCATATACGCATTGCTCTAATGGTCCTCTACTGCCCTCTGCCAAATCCACGTTCGTCCTGCCCCGCCAAGCACAGGGTCAAGGTCACATACTTGGTGCTTCAAAAACTTTAACGCTCGGATAAATATCTTATAATTTCTGTTCCCTTTCACGGATCAGCTTCATACTTCATATACGCATTGCTCTAATGGTCCTCTACTGCCCTCTGCCAAATCCACGTTCGTCCTGCCCCGCCAAGCACAGGGTCAAGGTCACATACTTGGTGCTTCAAAAACTTTAACGCTCGGATAAATATCTTATAATTTCTGTTCCCTTTCACGGATCAGCTTCATACTTCATATACACATTGCTCTAGTGGTCCTCTACTGCCCTGTGCCAAATCCACGTTCGTCCTGCCCCCGCCAAGCCCAGGGTCAAGGTCACATACTTGGTGCTTCAAAAACTTTAACGCTCGGGTAAAAAAATAATGTTGACTTGGAATTTGCCTCATTTATTATCAAAGCAATATGTGGGGCATCCGTGTTCTATGAACACATTTTCTAGTTCATTTTTGCTTTAATTCTTAACAAAAAAATGGTTTTTGACAGCACATCAGAATCGTCTCCACTGGAGACGATTCTCATGTGCTGTCAAAACCAGGTTTTTGTCGAGAAATATTGAAAATAAAACATTTCCAGCAGACGACGACATTTAATTCAGCGTAGTAAGGGTTAATGCTCAGGTAAATTCCTGTAATTTCTGTTTCCTTTCACGTAACTGCTGTATATTTCGCACATCCATTCCTCTCTTGGTCCTTTATCATGCTGTGACAAATCCACCATCCAAGGCCTTTTGTGTTTTCAAATGTGTCCTTGTTTTCTTTGGCTTCCAGCGGGGGCATTTATGTGCCGGTAGGCCACATTTCTAGTAGTGGTATAAAAATGAGTTTGAAGCCAAAGCATGGCAATCCAGCAATGTGGCTGATGTTTATATATCTTAGGGAGCAGTCTGTCAAGGCTGTCTGGAAATTTACCACTTGTGTCAATTGTGTACAGCAAATTGTTTAATTATGTACTAACCCTAAAAATGTGGGAAAGGAAATTGTCTGCTGTCTACTATTGTTCATTTATTTTATTTAATAACAAAAACATGTTGTTTTTTTATCCCATGATAATTCTATTGCAATATCAAAGCCTGTTTCCATGGAGAAAAACATGTAAAGTGAAAAAAATAACCAGCCGGCGGCAAAATTTACTTCAACCTTGTATGGGCTAAGCTGATGGTAGACCTAAATGTGCCTGCACACCCAGACACTGTTCATCTGTTGTATAAAATGGTAAAACTATGCAGAAATTAGAGTATCGTGTACAGTGGAACCTCTCTAAACCGAACACACAGAAAGGTTAGTTATGACTAATTTTGATAGTGTTCATTGCCCTTTATGGCCGATGATAATGTCTGTTCATGATCACACAGCACATACGCGTATCCTGAGGTAGTCATCTGCCAGTTTTTCAGTGGAACATCTCTAAACCAGACACCCTGGGGGCCTCCCAGGGTGTCCGGTTTAGAGAGGTTCCACTGTATATATCATGGTACCACATCAATAATATATCATTGTACCACAATTATATTTCTGAAATTAAGCTGTGACTGAGTGCTGCTGAGCCTCAGCCGATCAAGCTTCCTGTTTTCGAGTCTGAGAACCAATTACATGCTCGGAAAGATATGTTAATTTTGCAACCAATCCAGTCATCACAAAATGATTTTCAGACTCGTCCATTTATGAAATGGGTGGTTTGTTCTCAAAAATATGAAAATTACTTGCTGAAAGTGTAGATCCTGATGAGACGGTTCGTCACGAGTCCACTCATCTGGATCTACACTTTTTGCCGATATCACTACACAGGCCTGTGGTGTTGAAAGGGTTAAAGCATAAGACGAGATCACATTAAATGATATATACCACCAGCCCCACACACACCCCTCAAAACACAGGCAATTTAACTCCTCCACACACATTCCACCATTAGACAGGCCCAAATGGCCAAGCTATACTACTGGCATTATAATACCAGTAGCAGAACTCCAAATAAGGTGAGTATTAGTGTATTTTACACGCTTATTGTAGCAGAATACGCATTGATTATCAAAAGTGAGAGTACAAAATACTCACAGGAATGTGAAAATATGCATTGATTTTCAAATTGAGTAGTGAAAATACTGTAATAATGTTGAAAATTTACTTAGTTGAGCTGCAAATTTGCTTTTTTGCAGCTCAAATAAGTGATTTTTAGCCAGGTTTTTTGAAGAAAAAAAAATCCAGGCTATTGGATTGGCGAAAGTCGGGAGGGCGGGCGGGCGCGGGCGGAGCGGGCGGGAGGGCGGTCGGCGGGCGGCGTCCACAATCAATGTTAAGTTTTCGTGTTCGAGTCCATTTCTTTGTTACTGTACCACTAGGACCACCAAACTTTCACAGCTTCATAATCAAGGGTGCCCACCATATCACTATCCAACATGTTACTTTTTTATAACTTCACCCATTTTTTCCGCGCAGTCGACTTAGCCATTTCAATGTTAAGTTTTCGCATTTTCAATGTTAAGTTTTCGTGTTTAAGTCCATTTCTTTGGTACTGTACCACCTAGGACCATCAAACTTTCACAGCTTCATAATCAAGGGGTGCCCACCACATATCACTATCCAACATGTTACTTTTTTTTTAACTTCACCCATTTTTTCCGCGCAGTCGACTTAGCCATTTTCAATGTTAAGTTTTCGCATTTACAATGTTAAGTTTTCGTGTTTAAGTCCATTTCTTTGATACTGTACCACCTAGGACCACCAAACTTTCACAGCTTCATAACCAAGGGGTGCCTACCACATACAACTATCCAACATGTGACCAATTTTTTACCTTCACCTATTATTTCTACGTAATTGACTTAGCCATTTTCAACGTTAACTTTTTAACGTACGTTTGGTTAAATTTTTTGGTTAAAACTTTTTCGTTATACTATATCTCTGCAACTGCTTCGCCCATTACCTTGAAACTTCACATGGGTGTTTATCATCGTCCATATTTTCATTCTAACCCCCAACCGTGCGGCCCCTGTGCTGCAATGTCAAGGTCAAATTACTTTGAATTTATTTGTTAAAGTTTTTTCGTGTACTATATCTGCAACTGCTTCACCCATTACCTTGATACTTCACATGGGTGTTTATCATCATTGACGCACCCGCTTGCGGGAAGTGCGATATCGTCGGCATTTTGGCATCCGTCCGTCCGTACGTCCGTACGTCCGTACGTCCGTGTGTAGGTTTTTTTAAATTTTTTTTCCGGTTAAATTTTTTTCGTTAAAGTTTTTCCATCTACTATATCTATTTTTTTACTGTCCATGCCTCGCCCCAAGGCGCGACATGCAGGCCACGCCATCTAGTCTACAAAAAGTGGGTATAATTATGTTATCCAAGTGTCCATGCTTGGAAAAAACCTGGCCTTCGTGGCTTTGCCTCGTTTCTTGTTTAAATTTGTTTTTATTTTTTTGTCATTTGTTCCATATTTAATAAGGAAGAAAAGCAATAATACAGTTGTAAAAGTAAAATACGCATTGAATTTGAAATCTGTGGGTATAATACTCTTTAGATACAAAACTTATCTGGAGCACTGCAGTAGTATAGCCAGGCCAGCTGCACCTGTCTAATGGTGCAATGGGGAGAGGGATGACGTTGAATCGTTTGTGGTCTAAAAATCAGTCGGTCAACCCAATAATTGCCATGAACAGGTGATGAGCAATGGTCTTGTGTTCTACGACACGAGGGAGGCGGCGCCCGAGTGGTTTAAGAAGGAGAATGACGACTCTATCTTCCCCCCGTCCCCCGATGAAGTGGCCATGTACAATCTCGATAAGTGGTGAGTACCTGTAGCCTATTTCATCAACATTGCAAAGTATACTTTAGTAGCAAAGTATACTTTGAGGGAGAAATTTTCAATTTTAGGAGAAATTTATTAATTTTTATTATACTGAATTTATTACATTATTACAGCCAATTTGGCTGTGATAATGTAATAAATTCAGTATAATAATTCTGCATACTTTTAATCATGAAATATATGCATTTGTTAGTTCTATATGAAATAATGCATTTCAGGAAAAATAAATGATTACTCCCTCAAAGTATACTTTGCTAGTAAAGTATACTTTGCAATGTTGATGAAATAGGCTACAGGGGCATTTGAATGGGGGTGGCGGGACAATGACGACTCGATCTTCCTTCTGTCATGGGTGGGTGGCAGGTGGGAGCTTGTGATGGGTAATTTAACAATCTGGATACATCCTTACCGATATCCCGAACGGAGACTTGGTTTGTCCCTAAGGTACGTGTTTGGCATTCTTGTATGTGAGGGTTAAATCTGGTTATAACCCTTATATGAGTAATATGATTATTCATTATAGGAATGAATGGCCTTTTTGTGGAATTTATCGGGGTATAAACTTGGAAAAGTCGCGGGAATACTGGACGAAGGCCGGAAGGCCTCGTCCAGTATTCCCGCGACTTTTCCAAGTTTATATCCCCGATAAATTCCACAAAAAGGCCATTCATTCCTTATAATTCCAGCATTTGAAATAAACTCGTTAAGAAAATGTGTTTATTTTCCGTTTTCTTAAGAATTATTTTAACTGCGCCTCACAGTTACGGAAAGTAGTTTGGCGTGGGAGTTTAC
The DNA here is from genome assembly GCA_029237695.1 of Conchocele bisecta. Classification (NCBI taxonomy): domain Eukaryota; kingdom Metazoa; phylum Mollusca; class Bivalvia; order Lucinida; family Thyasiridae; genus Conchocele; species Conchocele bisecta. The sequence goes on from CM055265.1 coordinate 15,612,156, forward strand.
TGGGATATAAATTTTGGACAGACTTGCTACGGGCCAATCAAATGTTAGGGAATTATGTAAATATTTTTGTGCTGGAATTATAATCTTATTACTTTTAGGGGACGTGACTTTGGACCTGGCACCATATCAGGATATTCTAATTTTAGAATAAATATTTTTCTTGATTACGTTCTGATTTTGGAATTATCCCCCAATGCAGCAGGTTAATTACGGAATCGAACCAATTGACACGGCCTTAAATGACCTTAGCTGTTAATAGGACGTTAAACACCAGTAAATCAAATCAATTATAGTGTGTTTATTTCAGCATGAGGGTGCTGCCCCACAATAATGACACATTGGCCTTCTGTGCTATAGAAATCAGGCAGTTGGATTGGTCGAGACTGAGCAGGGCTCAGTCTCGACCAATCAAACTTCCTGATTTCAAGAACAATTGTGGAATGCATTCTTGATCAGTTAGTGAAACGGTCTCAGGTGTTGTGTGTATTTCAGCATGCGTGTGCTGCCCCATAATAACGACACGTCGGCCTTCTTCTGTGCCATGTTCACCAAGTACGGACAGCTGCCCTGGGATGAGGAAAGTACGAGATTTACACTCGACTATAAATCAATTTATTATATACCTACCATGACATAGTTATGCGATGAAAATAAGTCATATTCTTCCGGTGAAAATAGGACTACTTCCGCTATCTATATTCGTAAAATCAATGTTTGGGAAAACAGCGCAAATAGGCTGCAAATACACGTTTATTACCGTATACAGTCTAAAAAACTGCTAATTTCCATGGAGCGGTATATAATAAATAAAATATTCATAGTTTTGCAATGGCACGAGTGAAATATGGACATTTCACACCACAAGATGAACATATATGTCATATTTGTTGCAAAAATATGAATATCCTCTATTTATTAGCTGACACAAACAGCTCTTCAAGAGCTGAGGTAAAAATGGCCTGGTTCTGCGGCCAGTGTAGATCCAGATCAGCCTCTGCATCCGCAGAGTCTGATCAGGATCTGCACTGCCTCTAACAAGCAATATAGATCGCTATCAGGCTACAGAAGTCTGTTACTTGATCAAGAGCTACACTGGTCACAAATCCCATAAGCCCATTTCTCCAGTCACTGCTACATTTATGACCTTGCAGATCTCTAGCTTTGTGTCTACAGAGTATTATACCCATTACTTTTAAATTCAATGCATATTTATTTTTGCAAATGGGTTATTGAGTTTGTCTCATACTCTTGCTGATATAACATAGGAAATAAGTGAGAGAAGAACAGTAAGCAAACGTTTATAATTTGTGAGTAAAATGCTCTAATGAAGTTGAAAATTCACTTATCTGTGGATTTTCAACTTTATGAGAGTAGTTTACTCTGACATCAGCCCCGTGCAGGCACCAGGGCAGGATCAACTGATCCTGAGAATAGTGCTGCAGTAGCCATTACTTGTCGTAAAAGGCGACTAAACTGGCTTAACGATTGGGTTCATACTTTCCGGAACACACTATACCGGATTTGGTCCTCGTGTACCTTTTTGGCTTTCTTGTATGTGAGAGTTGAGTCAGGCTATGCCCCATATATAAAAGTAAGATTAGCGCTAATCCTATTACTTTTAGAGGGGATGGGATAAATGATGCTGGTGTGGCGAGGGCCTGGCACCAGATCAGGTTGTTCTAATTTCAGGACTGAATATATATTTTGATTGTATATATTGAGTTCTGAAGTTGGGATTTACCCCCCTCGGACAGGTGGATACGGGACACGACCCCGTTGACCCGTCTGCGTGTAGACTCCCTGAGGCTTGTACCTCTATGTCAGAAAAGCGGACGTTAAACCCTATTCACTCACTCACTTACTACTCTGACATCAGTGTTTGCTGTTTTCAGCTAAAATAAGTGCATTTTCAACTTTATTAGAACATTTTACTCGTCAATTTGAATATCAATAAGTATTCACCTCAAATAATTGTATAAAATACACCAATATGTACCTTATTGGGAGCTTGCTTTGACAGCACTTCAGAATCATTTTGAAGTGCTGTCAAAACATGTTTTTTATGGAGAAATAAGGCAAGATATAAGAGCAACAGCAGACGACAATTGTTGTGTATAGCAGTCTAAGGGTTAATCAATCCTGAATTAGATAGGAGTCATGCCCATGTTCTGTGTCTGCCAGTTGTTGATGAGGAGGAGACGATGGAACCAGAGGTAGGCGCTGGCGGTGACGCGGATCACCATGACGTGGCGGACGCGAGCACCGACAAGCCCGACGTTGAGGAGAAGAAGGAGGAGGATGTGAAGGCTAAGTACAAGGACAACATACAGGTGCTGCTGGACATCTGTGTCGCCGAGATGGAGGTCACCACGGAGGTCACCGACAACGACGGCAACATCGCCGTCTCCATGGAAACCATGAAGTTTGACAAGCCGGATTTGACGATAGCTCCATCGTAAGGAATGTTTTTTTATTTCACCTGTACTGCATTTGTCTCAGTAAACCTAACTTGTTGTTTACACTGGAATACATCCTAAATTATAACATGTGTCAAATTTATAAATGGAGTGTAAAGCAAAAAATATTTGAAAATCTGTTCACAAAATTCATACAAAAAGTTATTCTCTGATGTTAAAACCCCATTGGCATTTTCCCCATGTGTTTTTATTTTGTTCTACAATCAATATTTGGTATTTCTGATGCCCCCTATGTTATCGAAGTGGTGCATATTGCTTTGCTGAAGTTCCGTACGTACGTCCATCAATTACGTAAAAATGTTTGTAATACCATCATGGCCGTAACAATATAACTTGAAGGATGACTATTATTTGGACACTTGTCACACTCATGCCACCCATCAACAAGACCTTGACCTTTTTTACCTCCACAATTTTGCTGAAACACTTAGCCATTTTTGCGCCCCCTATGATAGCAAGGGTGACATATTGTGTTGCTCTTTAGATTTCGTCCATCCGTGTACATTTACGTTGAAAAGTTGTTATAAGTGTTTCTACAGTTATAGTCCAGGGCCGGGTTGTTCAAAACATCAGTTAGCTTAACGGACTTAAATCCTTAACTGAATGGTTAAAATCTCTGTTAAAACAGAGATTTTAACCATTAAAATTCAGTTAGATTTTAACCATTCATTTAACCGTAGTTTTAACAGTTCGTTAAGCTAACGGATGTTTTCAGCAACCGGGCCCAGTATGCCACGGGGGCATATCCATGTTTTACAAACATAATGTCTAGTTCACAGTCAAGTATACCAATGTTTTATAAATTAATGTCTAGTTCTTGTCAACAAAATATGACATTGTTAAAAATGAAAAAAAATTATCAAAAATTATTTCAGTGTTGCTACACTTACAGTAGATACACAGCCATAAACTTTGTACAGTGGAACAGAGAAATGATAGTTTTGATCAATTCTGATCGGTTCATTGCCATTTATCTCCCATGATAATGTCTGTTCGTGATCGCAAAGCACTCACGCGTGTCATGGGGACCTCCCAGGGTGTCCGGTTTAGAGAGGTCCCACTGTACTGGGTTAATTAGTCGTTCTTTATTATGTGCCGCACATTTGTATTATATTGTAATGTTGCTGTTTTTTTACATTGCGACATGTCACATCTCTGGTTATAATTGATATTATACAAGTACCGAGATTTGATATAGAGGATAATCCCACCCAAGTGTCCGTATTGCAGATCTTCTGACCCTGTGTATATTATAGGAATGAATGGCCTTTTTGTGGAATTTATCGGGATATAAACTTGTAAAAGTCGCGGGAATACTGGACGAAGGCTGGAAGGCCTCGTCCAGTATTCCCGCGACTTTTCCAAGTTTATATCCCCGATAAATTCCACAAAAAGGCCATTCATTTCTTATAATTCCAGCATTTGAAGTAAATTCATCAAGAAAATGTGTTTATTTTCCGTTTTCTTAAGAATTATTTTTACGGAAAGTAGTTCGGCATGGAGTTTACTGGGATATACATTTTGGACAGAGACTTGCTACGCACCAATCAAATGTTAGGGAATTGTGTAAATATTTTTGTGCTGGAATTATACCGTAATAAACGTAAATATTCTGACTCAATTTATTTTGGGAAATACATATAATATATCGTTTCCCACAATAAATAGTGTTCTAATGTTTAGTGTTTGTACAATGTATGGTTGTACCTTTTTATCACAATAACATAATATTTGGATACCATTTGTTCTGGGAAACTCATATTTTATATGGGGTTTCCCAAAACAAATGGTGTCCGAATATTTATATTAGGGTTATTACGACAGTATAACTGGTGAAATAATCCTGAAGCATGTGTACGTATTGCAGGTCAATGAAACGCAGTAAGAAGGAGCGGGCCGACGCCCTCTATGTGAAGGAGTTTATACAGGAAGGTGACGAGGAATGGCAAAAAATCAAGTAGGTACCCAGGGCCCGTTTCACTAAACGTCTTGTGATGAAATTTCCCATATCTCTTGATCCGTTAGTCGGATCATTACCAAACTTCATCAATAGCTTCCTCACATTGACTGCTATCCACCCAGTGTCATTCGGGTGACCGTGACATGGTGACATTGACATTGGTGTCAACAATTTTGGACGTACGTCCAAATGTTGAATATCTCTTGATCCATTAGTCAGATCCTTAAAAAACTTCACAAATAGCTTCGTCACATTGATGACTATCCAACCAGTGTCCAAATGTTGAATATCTCTATTGTCGGATCATGACCAAACTTCATCAATAGCTTCCTCACATTCATAGCTATCCATCTAGTGTCATTCGGGTGACATTGACCTTCATGTTGGGGACCTTGACCTTCATGTCAATAATTTTGGACGTACATCTAAATGTTGAATATCTCTTGATCCGTTAGTCAGATCATCTCCAAACTTCATCAATACCTTCGTGTCAACGATTTTTGATAGCTATCCATCCATTGTCATTATGGTGACCTTGACCGTTCACCTTGATGACCTTGACCATTCACCTTGATGACCTTGACCATTCACCTTGGTGACCTTGACCATTCACCTTGATGACCTTGACCATTCACCTTGATGACCTTGACCGTTCACCTTGACCATTCACCTTGATGACCTTGACCATTCACCTTGGTGACCTTGACCGTTCACCTTGATGACCTTGACCGTTCACCTTGATGACCTTGACCCTTCACCTTGATGACCTTGACCATTCACCTTGGTGACCTTGACCATTCACCTTGATGACCTTGACCATTCACCTTGATGACCTTGACCGTTCACCTTGGTGACCTTGATTATTGGATCAATAAGTTAGGATGTACGTCCAACTGTTTAATATTGCCTGATCCGTTAGTAGGATAATTGCCAAACTTTATCAATAGCTTCCTCACTTTGATGGCTATCCACCCAGTGTCATTATGGTGCTTTGTTTTGCATTCAACCCACGTCCGACCACCCAAGATCACTGAGGACTTACGTTCACCTTGTTTGTAAGGCTTTGGTAGGCAAATGCTGATGTCATCTGTGAGGTCATTAGGGCTGGTGTTAGGGTTAGTTGAGGGGGATAACAGACTTATCAGCATGTTTATACTTTATCAGGTAATATGCTTTGCATTGCCATAATACATATGATTGATAACAAATTCTGCATTTACTTTCGATGACATTCCATTGGTCAAACGGCTTCACATGACATTACCAAATGACGTCCGTCTAATGTAGTAACTCAATAAAGTCTGTGTTCTTTTCGTCGAAAACCATGTTACATTTACCCATCTTCTCGTAAAAACATTACCTGATAAATAGAATGTCATGCTAGTGTCTTTTGATATCAAGTTTTGCTCAGAAACAGTAGTAATTTGTCAACTTTCAATTCGGAATTCCTACTAGGACATGCGTAGGAATTCTGAGTCGAAAGCTGACAAATTCCTGACAGACCTAGCCTGCCTGTTAAACTTGAAATCATATCCTGATATTATCTATGTGATTGTGACAAATTTATCAAGCTCGGCTTGGAAATAGTAAGAATTCCTCGGCAAGCCTTGGAATTCCTACATGTTGTTACCATTCATTGCCTAATATCAAACCGCACAAACCTGATACAATCTGTGTTTGTGAGAAGTTTAATTGTGCTCGACTTGGAAACGGTAGGAATTCCTTGGAATTACCGTTTCCATGCCGAGCACGATAAATTTGTAAGTGCAAAATTTAAATCCCCAATAACAGTTGTTCTAACTGCCGATTTTGGAAAATCTTTTGTGGATGTGATACATTTAATGACATGAATCCGTAGTTACAAAATTGTAGCATTAGTGAAACATGTTTAAAAATGTGAGAAGCAAATTCATAGAAATCTGCGTACGAACATTTTTATCGTACGAAGTTTAGTGATATATGATTGTAACATATTTAGTTAGCCAGATATCAAATCAGCCAAGCCTGGTGATGGTGATCTTTGTGGTAGTGAAAAAGTTGTATATCCCCCACATGGAGTTTTTCAAGCTGTCGGACGACCTTGACCCCGACTCTGACACCAACTCTTGACCCCAGTATTCCTGTATGTATGTACTGTGTTTGTGAGACAGTTATATATCCCCCACAGGGAGTTTTTCAAACTGTCTGGTGACCTTGACTATCGCTGTATCCTGAGGAAGGGCAAGCGGGCGCGGCCATCCTACTTCTACACACACCCGAACATCTGTCGCCTCATCGAGTGTAACTGTGTCGACGAGAGCACCGAATTTGTACGTCAAGTCTCGTCTATCGGCCGCCAGCACAGAATAGCGCTTATTGAGCTGCCCACTTATGTCACTGCCCGATATTGAACACTCATTGAACATGATCTGTATTTAATGGCTTTGTTAGAGGCTACAACAATAGTGAACAATGTAGGCCGAGACATTGGGCATTAGTGTCGCACCTAGCATATTTTGGCATGGCGTCGCCTATTTCACCAAAATTGCTAAGTACATGTATACCTATCTTGCTATAAATTTTTCAATTTAAGGGTTATTTTTATTAATTTTATTATACTGAATTTATTTCATTATCACAGCCATTTTGGCTGTGATAATGTAATAAATTCAGTATAATAATTCTGCATACTTTTAAGCATCAACTATATGCGGTCGTTAGTTCTATATGAAATAATGCATTTCGGGAAACATAAATTACTCCCACAAAGTACACTTTGCTAGATAAGTATACTTTGCAATTTAGATGAAATCTGCTACAGGCCCGAAATTGGTGGCGCCATCCTGCTGGCTTTTACTAGCATTCGTCTCTTTGTCTCGCCCACGATAGTGGAATGTGAGAAATAGCGGTCACAATTTCGGCGGCGTCATCATCAACAATTTTGGACTTTCGCATATCTCCTGATCCGTTAGTTGGATCCTCACCAAATAGCTTCCTCAAATTGCTAGCTATCCATACAGTGTCATTTGGATGACCTTCACCTTTATGACCTTAACCCTTGCGTCTATAATTTTGACGTACGTCCAAATTTTGTATATTTCCTGATACATGTAATTAATGTTAATTAGATGTAGGACAAGTGTTTTACGGACTAAATGGCAATCATTGTTGGGCCTGATTAGACTGTGCAGATGTTTAGGTCTACACTGGTTGCATAAGCTATAAGCGCCGTTTCTCTAGTGACAGTCGCATGTGTTAATAGATTTTATCAAGATGGGATTCAATTTTAGTGATGGCGCAAGCTTGAATTCAATATTTAACCCTTACTACGCTGAATTAAATGTTGTCGTCTGCTGGAAATGTTTTATTTTCAATATTTCTCGACAAAAAACTCGTTTTGACAGCACATGAGAATCATGTGCTGTCAAAACCAGTTTTTTGTTAAGAATTAAAGCAAAAATGAAAAACAGCAGACGGCAATTTTCGTCAACAGCGTAGGAAGGGTTAAACATGGATCTAAAGTTTATGATGGAACAGCCTGTTTGTGTCTTTACTGAAATGTGGCTCTGGCTGGATAAATGGGTCTTATGGATTTTGTGACCAGTGTAGATCCAGATCAGATTGTGCAGCCGCACAATCTGATCAGGATCTGCACTGTTCGCTATCAATGAACACCCTTCATGCTTCTATAGATCATTATCAGGCTACAGAAGTGTTCTTGTTGATCAGCAACTACACTAGTCGTAAATCTCATAAGCCCCATTTCTCCAGTCACAGCCACAAATAAGTTAACTTATAGTGTTACATGACAACCGTTGTTCGACACCGCTCGCAGTCGTGTTCAAACATACAGCGCATGCTGTTTGACCATGGCTATAGACAATGCTTATTACGTCACCAGACCAGTTCACAATGGTCACAGTGAAATTTTGAAATTGATGAGGCTGCAGCACACGACGTGTACTGCGGTCGAGGAACATGTATGTGTAAATCAGCTGTTTGAAGGGAGCAGATTATCAAAGTACGGCAAGTACTGCATAAATTCTAAAATTGCATGACAATAACGTTCGACCACGTCGAGCCGTGGGTAGACGTTTGCCGTGGCACGAGGGAACTGTTTGAACCCACAGCCTACAGCGTAGGCTGTGGGTTCAAAAGAGTTCCCTCGTGCCACAGCAAGGTGTAGGCCGTGGGTTCAAACAGTTCCCTCGTGCCACAGCAAGGTGTAGGCCATGGGTTCAAACAGTTCCCTCGTGCCACAGCACGTGGTGGAACCTTAGTGTTCTGACACTGGTGTATATTTCCCCCTGCAGTTACTGAATTACTACGGCCTCAAGATCATCCATTACCTGCGAAATGAAGGACAAGAATGGCTGTCCATCACTCGCACACAGGTATGCTAGAACCTCCTTAAACGGGACACCCAGACAAACTGTGTTTGATTTTGTTGGTTGTCCATTACTCACACCAAGCACGTCTCTAAAGCGGACACACAGCACACCTTGGTGTGTTTCAAATTCATTTCATTTTAACCCACGGGCGGATGTAGTCTAGGAGTAGAGCATTGGACGTTACCAGAGGTTGTGAGTTCAATCCCCACCCTAGGCATGATAAATACTGACAGTTTTTCCATCCCACTGTCTGTCGGATGAGACATTAACCCTTAGACCGCTACCCCTGCCCCGTGCAGGCACCGGGGCGGGATCAACTGATCCTGAGAATAGTGCTGCAGTAGCCATTGCTTGTCGTAAAAGGCGACTAAACTGGCTTAACGATTGGGTTCATACTTTCCGGAACCCACTATACCGGATTTGGCCCTCATGTACATTTTTGGCTTTCTTGTATGTGAGAGTTGAGTCGGGCTATGCCCCATATATAAAAGTGAGATTAGCGCTAATCCTATTACTTTTAGGGGATGGGATAAATGATGCTGGTGTGGCGAGGGCCTGGCACCAGATCAGGTTGTTCTAATTTCAGGACTGAATATATATTTTGATTGTAAATATTGAGTTCTGAAGTTGGGATTTACCCCCCTTGGACAGGTGGATACGGGACTCGACCCCGTTGACCCGTCTGCGTGTAGACTCCCTGAGGCTTGTACCTCTATGTCAGAAAAGCGGACGTTAAACCCTATTCACTCACTCACTCACTTAGACCGCTACCCACAACAATTGTCGTCTGCTGTTGCTTTTATATCTTGCCTTATTTCTCAATAAAAAAACATGTTTTGACAGCTCTTCAGAATCATTTCCAAGGGAAATGATTCTGAAGTGCTGTCAAAGCATGATGTAAATTATTTAAAAGTGCTGTCAAAGCATGTTTTTTTATAATAAAAATGGAAAATAGAAAATATAAAGCAGACGACAAAAGACAAAAAATTAAGATAGCTGTGTAAGGGTTAAGCTGGTCCGGTCTCTATATGACACTGGCTGTTGGTGGGACATTAAACCCATTCACTCACTTTTGTTTCGCATACACTCCACTCCACAGCTGTCAGAACACCCAAGGTCAAGGTCCAGGTTTGTAAATTGTAAGGGGAATGTGTTAAGTGTTGTTGTTTTGTTTTGTCTAACTGCTCAACTCCTTCACCGATTTTAATATTTGGTGTGTATTAGGCCAATACACAGCTTGTTACCCGATATAACCATGCGCTCGTTTACAGTCTTATAAACGGGTATAAATAGGTTAAAGAACTTGGAAAACAAACTTCCCTTACAACTGCTATAAAGGCATCCGTTACGTCATAATTGACAGAATTTATCAGTTGAAATTACGAAATATTCCTGAAACGCGACTCCAATCCTACAAATTTTGTCAATTCTACTGTAGATGATGCATCGATAGTGTTCTAAGGGAAGTTGATGTCCCCCATGTTTGGTAACCTATGTGTAAGACTGGTCTATGTGGCTAGTGAAGGGACGAGCTGTGGCCTAGGGGATATAACTGTCCAGCGTAAGTGAGGCGTTCAAACACCACATACGCTTCCATCATGGTGCGACGCATTCATTTTGATATACACATTTTTTTTGGGTTTGTTCATACAATGTTACCTTATTTCACCAACTTGTTCCTTAGCCATATTGTAAAACTGACCTTCTGCAGGAGAAGAATTCACATAAGTGTAAAAGCTTGTTTTCTAATCCTGTTCTCAATTGTATGTATATATATATCACTTGCCACAACTTGAAATAAATATTGTTTAAACTAAATACGTTTACATAATTTTTCATAAACAAAGTCAAAAGTTGACAAAATTTTCAGAGCACTCGCGTATAATTCTGTAATTTTGTAAATTTTGTATAATTTTGTAAACTTTTGACGCCATTCACGGAAAATATTGTAAATTTTGTAAATGTATTTCTTGAAATTACACAGATGTCCGAAGATACATAATCACATGGCGTGGTGCATGACCTTGGATGTTGCTGGGACATTAAACCTATTCACTTGCACTTTTCACTTTCACTGTGGCCAGGGAGTCCACGGGATCTGGAATTACCTGGGCGGCCGGATCGTGGCTGTGACCAAGGACGACTACATGAAGCTCATGCTGGACAAGAAGGTGCTGATCAAGGACCTCTCCTCGCCCGTCCAGGCCACCCTCGAGGCCAGTGGTACGTCAACAAGTCGACCGGTGTCATTTTATAAAGCAGTTAAAAGTGTACGGTGAAACCTCTGGGTGTCCGGTTTAGAGAGGTTTCACTGTAAATCAGGCATTTAATCATTCCGAGCCATAGTTGTGTTTTTTGCGATCACGAACATGCATTCTTGTCTGGTTTAGAGATGTTCAGACTGTGTGGATGCTGGTTCTGGATCTACACTGGTCGCAAAACCCATAACCGTTTTTCTCCAGTCACAGCCACATATAAGCTAATTTGATTTGTTACGGCCCCACCATGAAATGGCGGGATGGCGTGTAGTGTAACCCCTGTCCGTGTGTCGGTCTGTCCGAGTACACAAGACACGGGTCTGTAGCTCAAACGTCTGTCACACTTAGAGGTCAAAGGTACAAAATGAGAACGGTCTTATCCAGGCTGTAACTTTGTCATAGAAGGAGGGTCAAAGGTATTTAAAAGACAAAATTACAAAAGAACTTTGTTAACCATGGATGGATTTTGAAATAAGTTCATACAGCTGTCCCACACAATAATACAATGTCACGCACCATACCAAACTCCCTGGTTTGAAGGTCAATGTCACTCCATTTGTTAGATGGTTTAATCATATGCGACACGCCATGTGATTTTGTACCGAGAAACATGCAAGGACATGTGTGACATTTTCTGTAAATGATGTCAAAAGATAAAAAAAAAATCAAAGCAAATGCGGAATAAAATTCTGTATTTGTTATGTAAATTTGAATGAGACATCGCACATGTTCCGAGGTTTAAAAGCACATGGCGTGTCTCGTACGACTCGGTGCATGACATGATCATACCACAAACTCTACGTCATATTGTCAACCTGGACCCGGTTGTTCAAAACATCAGTTAGCTTAACGGACTATTAAATCCTTAACTGAATGGTTACAATCTCTGTTAAAACAGATTTTAACCATTCAGTTAAGGATTTAACAGTCCGTTAAGCTAACGGATGTTTTGAGCAACCGGGCCAAGGTGCATATGTCACGGTACGCAACTCACCATGGGGAGAAGGTGCATATTCGTGCCCGGTTAGCTCAAGTTGGTTAGAGCGATGGTATGGTACACCAGAGGTCCCGGGTTTGAGCCCTGGACCGGTGCACATTTTTCTTGTATATGGGATTTAGTACTAAACCCATTGACCCGGCCTTAAATGACCCTAGCTGTTGATAGGCCGTTAAAACCCAACAAACAGACAAACATTTTTCTCGCACTGTGACATTTGGCGCCCAATGTGGGGCCGTGACTGATAAATACTGCCCAAAATGTACCACAAATATGGAATTCAGATACAAATTAAATATAGAAATCGGGGACAAATTTCAGTTTTGCGGGGAAGTAGGTCATGATACGTAACTCACTATGGGGAGAATGTGTGTATTCGTGCCCGGCTAGCTCAGTCGGTTAGAGCGATGGTACGGTAAACCAGAAGTCCCAGGTCGAGCCCCGGGCCGGTGCACATTTTTCTCGCCCTATGACACGTACAAGACAGTTGCATAGGTATCACAATTTATGTTGTGATGTCAGTATCTTAACATGTAGATATAAACTTTCATAGAAGTATTAACATTTATATCGGCTAAGTATTTCCTATTAATTTGATTAGTCTTAGTAGCATGACAACTCCACAGAACCAAATCCTATTTATTTCAGAGCCCGGGTGTGTCATTTTCCACTACAAGCCAGACAGGTATGTGTCTGTTATTTATAGTACTTTCTCACATGTGTAGTTCTGTAGACAGGCAGGCGGACAAACTAGCCTAGACAGACAGGATGGTGTGTGACTGTCCATGGTGTGTCCTTCCTTCCCTTGATTCACACCTGCAGCCAAGTGGTCTGATGTAATACGGATATCTACAGGGCTCCAAATAAGCAATTACTACTGTCTGTTTCATGAAAGCTGCCCAAATTTTACGGCTATATAGACAATTCAAAAACAATATTATTTTCGATAATATTAAATTAAAGGAAAATTTAAGAATGAGCCTTTTTATTTCGTGAAATTCGGTCAAATATTGGTTTTATTACGAAAAATTGATTTCTCTATGGGAATTTAACATGGGGGAAAAAGAGGTAAAAGAGTGTGGGATTAGTCAAAAAACGAAAAAAATTGGAAATTGACTCCGAAACCTAGCTAGATAGCTTGGATATGATCTAACTAAGAAAACAAAAGTAAAATTTAAAAAATCGGTCCAGTATTTCTAAAATTCAAAAAAATTTCCCCATGTTAAATCCGTGAAGATGTCTATGGGGATTTAACATGGGGAAATTTTGTTTTCGCAATAAAATCAATATTTGACCAAATTTCACGAAATAAAAAGAAGGCTCATTCTTAATTTTTCCTTTAATTTAATATTATGAAAAGAAATCTTGTTTTTGAATTGTTTATATAGCCGTAAAATTTGGGCAGCTTTCGTGAAACAGACAGTAATTGAGTATTGTCACTCCATCATTTCTGAAGCAATTGGGTATTTCAAAATTTGAATTGGGTAAAATAAAATCACACTACTGTTTACACATCAACAGACAGCAATTATTGCTTCAAAATGAAAACATGTCTTGGCATTTCATTAGAATTGCAAGATGTGTTTTCATAGAAAATAACAAAAATATGCTATATGTGTGGTCTGCTTATTGTTTTATGCAGCATGATAAAGGCACCACAAAATTTGTATTGCTTTTTGATACTCGCTACTTCTGATTTCATTTGGGTTTTTGGCAATTTTAATTGGGTATTTAAGCAAATACGCAGCTTGTCTGGAGCTCTGCATCTAGCATCCGATCAGGATCAGAGCTCCAGGTAAGTCACATATTGGCGCAATTATTTTAGCTGAATACGCATTGATTATCAAAAGTGGGAGTACAAAATACGGACAGCAATTCCGTTCAAAACAATCGAGTCGAACAAGCATAACGGTTATGTACTAAATGCCTACATGGTGTTCTTTATAAATTCCTGGGGCCTGTTTCACTAAACTTTGTACGACTAAAATGTTCGTAAGTGCAAATTTAAGATTGTCTGGAAATTTCAATTGATGGATTTTCATTTATTGAGCATAGGCTGCATATGCTCAATTGCGAAATTTACAGACTATCATAATTTTGCACTTACAAACATTTTAGTCGCACAAAGTTTAGTGAAACGGGCCCCTGCTCATGATTATTGTTAAAATACAAACCAATTAAATTAGCTGTTGTGTGTAAATTCAATTAGGCCATGGCCAGTTCTTTCTCTGTTGAGCGTCCGCGTGCGGGTAGGTTTTGAGAGTGGTTCTGTGAAAAAACAAACAAAATATGTATACTATTGGACACCATTTGCTGGTGAAGTAATATGAAAACTGATTGGGAACTTGGCGGGTTTTATATCCGTTCATGAATTTACACATAATAAGTTTAATTAAGAGTATTTTCTTCTTATTGTTTTCTAAAGTTTGCTGGCGGAAATTTAAATATATGCTAAAAACTTCAACTCTTTCCAGACTAAATTTATCTTCGTATTTTTGTTCAAGGCCTTGTTTGTTTTTACCGGATACATAGATAGGTTTTAGTCAACAGGGTGGACGCTTAACATAGAAAAGATATGGTATGGCCTTAGCTGTTGAAAATGAAAGTACCTGTTGTGTGTAAATGCAATTAGCTGTTGTATAAATGAAAGTACCTGTAGTGTCAATACAGTGAGCTGTTTGTGTATTGCAGCAATGCGGACATGAACTGTGACATAACAGTGGTTGGCTGGCACAACAAACTCATTGCCAAAGATGCCATTGGCGAACACAAGATCAGGAGTCCACACGAATGCCGGATGTTCGGACTTGAGCCACCGGACCAACGTGAGTATAAGTCAGCTGTAATTGTATCAAAAGTTGCAGGAGAATGTGATATTTCTGTATATTTGTGACTGGAGAAATGTAGCTCATGTGATTTGTGACCAGTGTAGCTCCTTATCAAATATTAACACATTCTGGTAGCCGAATAACAATCTACATAATGTATATTGTTGTTAGAAGCATGAAGGGTGTTTCATTGATGGAATGGTAAACCATGTAGATCCTGGTCAGACTGTGTGAATGCAAATCCATAAGCCCCATTTGTCCAGTCACAGCCACATTTGGAACATACACCATTTTATGGACAGAATAATACTTTTGCTCCACATTTTTATATCACCATGCTGTTGAACGGACTTAAAACCCAAATCAATTATATTGTGACCTTCGGCACTCTTGTTGCCAAGTGTACATAAGAATAAAATATGTATGTACATTTTGAAATAAACCAGCTGATTAAATGCTACACTACGTCACAATTTTATTACAATAAGCCTTCAGCTCCTTTTCCTCCATGTTAAATTCCCATAGAAAAATAATTTTTCGTAATAAAATTAATATTTGACAAAATTTCACAAAATAAAATGAAAATTCATTCTTAAATTTAATATTATCTAAAAACAAAACATTGTTACATAGTGGATATATCCATATAATTTGGGGAAAATCCAAGCAGGTTTCGTGAAAACATTATTTACTGATATTTTATCTGCTCAGACTGCTTTGAACTACCATGGAAGTTTAGGATATTGGCCTGAATCTGTACATGGCAATGGCATAATAAATTGTTTGGAAAGCCTTATGTGCGCATAATTGGCAGAGACCATTGTAACTACAGTGGAACAGCTCCAAACCAGACGCCATGGAGGTCTCCAGGGTGTCTGGTTTGGAGCTGTTCCACTGTAAATCAGACAGGTCATGAAGCATTCTAGTGTTTTGCAATCATGAAAAGTTATTATAATGAGAGGTACATAACAGCTAAATTAAACTTCCATATTCCCTTCCCCCCCCCCCCCCAAGTGTCTGGTTTAGAGAGGTTCCACTGTATTTCTCTGTTGAAAGTGACCATTTTTTTCTGATTTTATTGCAGAACAAAAGCCGTTCAACGACTCGGTGCGCATGAAGGAGACGTTTGAGATGTCGGACAAGGATCTACTGATCTGGGCCTACCAGGGCGAGGAATACTAACTGCATCTCACCGAGACAATTGATGGCATGGCTTATCTTTCTTAGCACATACTTGATTATCGGGCACTTAATAAGGAAGTGTGATTCAATAAATGGCCCCTCTCTGTGCTTATAAAACTTAAGGAATATGCCTCCTATTCTCATATGTGGCTTTTACTGGAGAAATGGGACTTATGGGATTTGTGACCAGTGTAGTTCCTGATCCGGATTCTTAAAAGCATGACGCGTGTTTCATAAATGGAATGGCAACCAGTACAGATGCACGGGCTGATCTGGATCTACACTGCAAAACCATGAAGCCCCATTTCTCCAGTCACAACCACATATGAAATAAAAATCTGTGCAGTTTCGCTCTGACAATCAAATTGCCAGATTTCAAGTACCAATTTGAAGAATGTGCTCCGAAAGTTTCGTAAGCAGGGATGGGCAAAATGCAAGTGAATAATAGTGGCAAATGCTGCAGATCTTTGTTTGCACATCCACGGACAGACCTCGGCAGATTAACCCTTTCACCCCGAAGTAACTGGAATGTTAAGTTTGCAACCCAATCCAATCATCACAAAATGATTTTCAGACCAGTCCATTTATGAACATAGGGTGTTTTTGTTCTCAAATTTTGAAAATTACTTGCAAAAAGTGCAGATCCTGATGATGAGCCGGCTCATCTGGATTTACACTTTTTGCCAATACCACTATATAGGCATGTGGTGTTGAAAGGGTTAAGGGGGGTGTGTACGCACCCGTCGCACCCCCTCTGCGTACGGGCCTGAAAATATATAAGAAGAATATGACCTGTGAGACTATTATTACCCCAGGAGATCACCACTATTTGGAGCTACGAAGCGAATGGAGATGGTATGTTAGGAGCCGGTTCATCTGGGTCTACAGTGTTTGCACATCTTGGCATTCAGGGGCCCGTTTCACTATAAAAGTTCTTATGACTAAAAGTGCAAATTTAGGATCGTCTGGAAATATCAATTGATGGATTTACATTTATTGAGCATAGGCTGCATATGCAGCCTATGCTCAATAAATGTAAATCCAATAATTGTTTACAAGAAGACATTGTTAATGTGACAGTTCTCCCCTAAATAAGTAACATTGACTGTTCCATGCTAATTTTGGACCATTTCATTCTGACATCAATTGTTTTTCAAAATCTTGAAAGTAAACGATGACAAACACCGCAGATCCTGACGAGACCAGTAACGAACCAACTAGCCTGGATCTACAATGTTTGTAAACGTTGGCTTTATTGCTTGCTTGTTGGGCCAAAATTAATATTAATCTAACTTTCAGGCTACCATTAACCTAAAAACATGTTTAGCATGAAGAGATGTCTCGTGACATTGTAATTGAAGTCTACGGTCTTGAAATTGTCAATATTGTAGACCATGGTGTTTAAAGTTAACAGAAAATAGAATTCCATTCTCAGAGCTCTAGATAAGCATCGTGTCTAAATACGCCAATCAATACCCACCTTATTTCGAGCTCTGCATTCATATTTGCTCTGCCATTACATTATCACACAGCAAAAGACAAGAGATGTAGACCAGTAGACGATTTCATCAACATTGCAAAGTATACTTCAGTAGCAAAGTATACTTTGAGGGAGAAATTTTCAATTTTATGATAAATTTATTAATTTTTATTATACTGAATTTATTACATTATCACAGCCAATTTGGCTGTGATAATGTAATAAATTCAGTATAATAATTCTGTATACTTTTAATCATGAAATATATGCATTTGTTAGTTCTATATGAAATAATGCATTTCAGGAAAAATAAATGATTACTCCCTCAAAGTATACTTTGCTAGTAAAGAATACTTTGCAATGTTGATGAAATAGACTACTGTTATCTGTGCTTGTAAAACTTTCTAAGCCCCTCCTAATTTGTTCTCTAATCATGCCGTTTGATTGGCCGAGACGGAGCACAGCTTGGCCAATTAAACTTCCCGATGTCGAGCATGAGAAGCGAGTAACCACTCGGCTTATTTGAGACCAGCCACGTGGTTTTCATGAAAAATATTAACTGAAACTGTGATATTTAACTGTGCAACTGATATTTAGTGTAAATGACATTGGAAATTGACAAACGGAATAGCATTTGCTATGAAATTGTTGTCATCTTTAGACGCCATTTACAGAAAATATCGTAAAATTTGCAAGTGTTTCTCAAGAGATTACACATTTTCTTAAGAACCAAACTTCACATGGCTCGTCTCATTATATAAGCACAGGCTCGGAGATGGTTCAACTGAGCGTGACATCTGTCATAGAGAGTGGCAATTGTATGGTTGAATGTTGTGTTGTTGTATTGTATTGTAGCCATGTGATTTTGTACCTCAGAAGATGTGCAATGTTTCATCAAAAATGTTTACAGAAACTGATATTTTCTGTAAATGATGTAGTGCGAGGCAGGTGGGAGCATGCGAAAGGTGATTTAACGATTGGGATTCATCCTTACCGGAATCCCGAACCGAGACCTGTAGCCTATTTCACCAACATTGCAAAGTATACTTTTCTAGCAAAGTATACTTTGAGGGAGAAATTTTCAATTTTCGGTTAAATTTATTAATTTTTATTATACTGAATTTATTAAATTATCACAGCCATTTTGGCTGTGATAATGTAATAAATTCAGTATAATAATTCTGCATACTTTTAATCATCAAATATATGCAGTCGTTAGTTCTATATGAAATAATGCATTTCGGGAAAAATAAATGATTACTCCCTCAAAGTATACTTTGCTAGATAAGTATACTTTGCAATGTTGATGAAATCCGCTACTGGTTTCACCCTCGAGTACGTCTTTGGCATTCTTGTCTGCGAGGGTGAAATCTGGTTATACCCCTTGTATGAGTAATACAATTATTCCTAATCCTATTACGTTTAGGGTACGGGGCCAAATGACTTGGGTGTGGTATGGACCTGGCATCAGGTCAGGTTATTCTAATATCAGGGCTGAATAGATTGTTTCTCGATGGAAATATTCCGTTCTGATTTTGGGATTTTCCCCCCAATGCAGCAGGTTAAATATGGGATCAAACCCGTTGGCCCGGCCTTACATGACCTTAGTTGTTGATAGGCCGTTAAACACCAATAAACAAACAAACTGTAAATGATGTCACAAGTTGACCAAATTTTCATAGCAAATGCTATTCCGCATTTACTTTTGTCAGAACTTTTTGACACCATTTTCGGAAAATATTGTAAATATTTTTCTTGGGTACAAGATTGCATGGCTCGTCTCATAACTGTAAATTGTGTCATAGATGTCTAGTGTTTATGTCATTGTGGAACAACATATTTGTTTTGGTGGAAACAATTATGAACATGAAATTCATTATCATGGAGAATAAAAATCACTCTTTTTCACAAGGGTTTTCTTTTTATCATTTTTGTCCCGCCTGCTTTAATAGCAGAAACGGGACATAGGCAGCTTTTCAGTCGGTCTCAGTTTCCAGAAAACTATATGTCCTACGACCTCCATACTTGGTATACATCAACACTGTATACATTAAGCTAACTGATGTTTTTAACAACCGGGCCCTGACTAGTAAGAGTTTTACCACATAAGAGATGTCGACTGAGAATCAACGAATGTAACCCAAGTAAGCCTTTGCCCTGCCAATCCGAAAGCTGTGTGACCGAATGATGGTACTGCAAATTACTATGTTTCATGCATTTAGCAAGGACACCATCAAACTGAGACCCAGTCACTGGCATCTGATTGGCATGGCAAAACAGGGGGCCCTTTGTTGCTGGTCGAACTTCCAAGTAACTTAACAGTGAACGGACCGGACAGAGGTCTGCATTGCTTTCTTGCATCAACCGTAAAACTGTTGGTGGGCCCGATTGGTGGGTTTTATATGTACGAAGTGATATAGATAACTTAGTCTTGTACGCATTAAAGCCTGCATCACTAAATTGAAGAGCTCTGCCTGTTTGTAACGCCGACGATCCTACCAACTCGCTAACACGCAGAAGGCCAAAAAATGCAAGTAGAAAAGCTGCCCTAAACATTTTAGCTTCATACATGTTGAAACATATTGCTGGAAGTGTTGTACACAATTCTGCCAACCATGGCAGGGGTAATGGGGGCACGTTTATCAGGGCCACCAGACCGAGACCGGCGACAACCATCCAATAGCTTTTTGATGATGAACACTTCAGAGATATTTACCCAACTGTGCATTTTATGAAAATAGTTAATGCCTCTGATATAAGTAGAAATCATACCAAACCGTGCTCGTAGCAAGATGCTATGAAGAGGACAATGTGTTCAACCGGTGCAGGCCATGTCTGTGGTACTTTAGCCCGGATGAGAAAATTTGAAAATGCCGCTAAAGCGGTTGTGTATGTTGATGCAGTATTTGGTGAAACACTTGATTTCAGCAGTTGCTCAGCTGTGTGGTGAAGGTGCTCCACATGTGTTCCGGCACCAAACAAGGTTCCGGATCGGCTTCCGGCGCAAATTCTCGGAATCGAGACAACTGTAAACGAGACCAGGAATCACAAATCACATTTTTTGACCCTGCAACATGTGATACTTTCAGCAATATGTTACATTCAAGACATAACAAGGCCAGTCTACCAATCAGATGCATGACATGGTGTGACTTGGATGTCATTGTGTTCAATATGTGCACCACGGACATGTTATCTCATTGAAATGATATTATTTTATTACAGAGTTGCCTTCCCCATAGATACATGGCAACCAAGATCGGGAATAGTTCTAGGAGCGTGATGTCCTGTGTAAACCCTTTGTCATGCCAAGAATCTGGCCATGTTGAATATGCCCAATGACCTTGGAAATAGGCACCAAAACCTAGGCCCCGGCCCCCGGCACTATCTGTAAAAAGCTCCGCATCTGCATTTGTCAACCAATAACGGTCATGGAACACCGACACCCCGTTATACTGTGTGAAGAACTCGTGCCACATCAACAAATCTTGTCTAATGCCTTTGCTGATCGCTAAATGATGTGGTTTCGCGAGGCCGCATTTTGCATTTATCATCCTCCGACAAAATGGTCTGCCCATGACAATGGCAACAAAAGTTGAGAGAACCAATCAATGATTGCATAAGTTTTAGTGTTTTAGTCTTTTTCTTAGCCAACATGTTCTGAATCTTACCAACCACCTCCCTGATTTTATCTTGTGGAATACGAACCACCATGCTGCGCGAATCTAACTCCAGCCCCAGAAACACCAAAACCTGAACAGGCCCTTCGGATTTTTCTTCCGCCAAAGGCACATTCAACTCACCTGCACATTCCCTAAATGCCTCCATGATCTGTACGCATAGCTGGTTAGATTTGGCCCCTCCAAGGTAGTCATCCAAATAGTGAATCAGCCTTCCACACTGCATCTTACTTAATACAAAGAATTCAAGAAATGTTGCAAACTTCTCAAAAACACTACTACTGATAGAGCAGCCAAAAGGCAAACAAAAGGCAAAAAGAAACCACCTGAACTGAAACCAAGTAACTGAACATCCTCCGGCCTTATGGGGAACAAGCGAAATGCATTCTGAATGTCCAGCTTAAAAAGGAGGCAGTTCGGACCAAGATCCTGCAACATGTAAACTGCCTCGTTGAAACTTGTATATTGAACTGAACAGAGTCGGATCAATAAAATCATTGACCGACTCACCCTGCAGATAAGATAAATGGTGTATCAGCCTGTATGCACCTGGTGACTTCTTGGGCACTAACCCGATAGGCGATATTAAATTTGGTAGCGGCCTAATTGGAAAGGGCCCTGCAACCCTACCCGCTTTAATTTCTTTGTTCATTTTTTGGTGCACAACCTCTGGGGCCTGCGAAGCTGATTTCAAATTTGTTGAGTCTCTATCAACCCTGGGGCCATAATAATTCTAAGAAAAACAGCTTGTAAAGCCATTTAGCAAAAAGACTGCTTTATTGGTATCATAATTTGTGAGTGCCTCCCGCAAACTCGCAACATTTATAGGTGACTGTGCCAGATTATGTCTGTTCAAATTAGTATGGACGATGCCCAAATCCCCTTGTGCTTCCGCGCGCACCTCTACCAAAACATCTTGGAAACCTTTGTGCATCCCTGTCGAATCCCCGCATTCCTCGACCTGCAGGGGGGCTCCGCTGAAACATGCCGCTAGTTCTAGTTTGGCCTCGAAAATGGTTTCCAAGGTTCCCCCCAGCACACTGATTCGCCCTATGCCCCAAGCCACAATTAGAACATACACGAGTAAACCGACAGTTTGGCCATTTACAGACACCATCGTTATAGTCGTTACATGTGTACATTCTACCAACAGCCCTGGATGCCGTTGCAGTCTGCAAATTGCTGATACCGACACTGGCTACCCTTACTGGAGTGCAACGCCACCACAATTCCGTATTTATAGTGGCCGGCCTTGTTGTGACGAGATAGGTATATCGCCATATAAATTAGGAATGCGTCAGTCCACCTCTCAATGGAACTTATACGATCCTTATATTCTTTAGGCTTAGCCTCTATGGCCCCATCCACCGACAACCGGAATGTGCTGCCACTACAAATGCATTAGAAGCCCTTAGAATCTCCTCGAAGTCCATGACCCTTCCACTACCACGACTAACATCGTTGTCTTCCTCGATGCTTTCCGACAAATCGTCCTCCACTGCCACTGGTGTTTGGCGCTGTCTTTTCTGCGATTTTGGGCTCGTAACTCGGTCACGTGGGCGCTTCTGTCCTTTTCCGCGACCAGGCATGATTAGTAGGATACCGTGATTACTATAACAGTTTAATTATATGTGCCAAATGTCTCTGCGTCGCTGAAAAGTTGGAAATTAGGAAGTGTTTTTTAAAACATGTGGTCTCCGCGGGCTTGCTAGAAAAGGAAGACCGCGAGGTACCCAAATATCCATGACGCGACCTACACCAATTCTGATGACGTCACAGCAAGCAGCTGCCTCATCCAAGACGCACAACAACAACACCCGGAAGTAAACACTATTTTTCAGCAAAATTCCAACTTTGGAATAATCAATATTATTTTTATATATGTTTTACAATAAAAAATCGCGTTAACCTATTTATTTTACTTAACCCTTAGACCGCTACACACAACAGTTGTCGTCTGCTGTTGCTTTTATATCTTGCCTTATTTCTCAATAAAAACACGGTTTGACAGCACTTCA
Source organism: Conchocele bisecta (assembly GCA_029237695.1). NCBI lineage: Eukaryota > Metazoa > Mollusca > Bivalvia > Lucinida > Thyasiridae > Conchocele > Conchocele bisecta. Next base: position 15,635,406 of record CM055265.1, read on the forward strand.
GAATCATTTCAAATGGAAATGATTCTGAAGTGCTGTCAAAGCATGTTGTAAATTCTTCTAAAGTGCTAGCAAAGCATGTTTTTGATGATAAAAATGGAAAATAGAAAATAAACTGCTCTGAATTGTTAGCACTCTTGTACATACCACATGCTGTTGAAAAGAACAACCAGAAAACATGTCCATAGAAAATGGATGCCCCACCTACCACTTTCATAGTAAACAAGCTCGAAGGAAAACTGTAACCAAGGGAAATAACTATGTAAATATAGAGAATAGTAGGCGAGTGCCGTGAATGGGAAAAAATATCTGGCAAGGCTCAGGAAACGGGATGGGCGAGGCTCTGCCGAGCACATCCCGTTTCCGTGCCGCGCCAGATATTTTTTCCCATTTACGGCACTCACCTACTATTCTATTTATCCCGACAATACCTACAAATAAATGGCTGTAAAATGCAAAAATAGTATTGACTCGATATCAAAAATGTTTCACGGCACCGTGTTTCACGGCACATACGCACTGTGTTGACGTGATAAATTGCAATTGTAGGTCAAGGTCACAAACAGGTCATTGAATGATTCACCGTGGGTTGGGGTGCAAGTATGGTGGCTGTATGTCTAATACTATTGAAGATACATATACAAGCTCGGACAAGGGCAACACTAAATGCTGTGAATGGAGAAATGGGGCTAATACGTTTTGTGAACAATGTAGCTCCAGATCAGCCTGTGCATCCTGTGCTTGTAACAAGCAATACAGATCGCTATCCAGCTACAGGAGTGTCATTTAAACAATAGCTACGCTGGTCACAAATCCCATAAGCCCCATTTCTCCAATCACATCCATATTTTGGGAACTGGCACATATTTGTCTTGTTAAATATGGCTGTGACTGGAGAAATGGGGCTTATCAGATTTTTGACCAGTGTAGCTCCTGATGAAACAGCACACTCCTGCAGCCTGGTAGCGATATATATTGCTTGTTATAAGCAGGACACGTGTTTCATTGATGAATGGCGAACAGTGCATATCATGATCAGACTGTGTGGATGCACAGGTTGATCTGGATCTACACTGGTCGCATAACCAATAAGCCACATTTCTCCAGACACAGCCACAAGTATGAACAACTGTGGCGCGTTTCATTAAACTTTGTACCACTGGTCTTTCAGATAACATTTGATAGATTGATTTAATGGGGTTTAATGGCCTATTAACAGCTAAGGTCATTTAAAGCCGGGTGAGTGGCAGGTGGGAGAATGCGATGGGTAATTTAACGATCGGGGTTCATCCGGAATTCCGACTGGAGACCTGGTTTGGCCCTCACATACGTCTTTGGCATTTTGTATGCGACTGTTAAATCTGGTTATACCCCATTTAATATACGAGTATTACGATTATTCGTAATCCTATTTGAGGGGAAGGGTTCAAGTGACACCAGGTCAGGTTATTCTAATTTCAGGGCTGAATACATATTTTTTCTCAATGTAAATATTCCGTTCTGATTTTGAGATTTTCCCCCCAATGCAGCAAGTTAAAACGGGATCGAACCTCTTTGCCCGGCCTTACATGACCTTAGCTGTTGATAGGCTGTAACCTGTTAAACACCAATAAACAAACACCAATAAACAAACAAACATTTAAGGCCGGACCAACGGGTTCGATCCCATATTTAACCTATTTACATCGAAAATAATATTCAGCCCTGAAATTAGAATAACCCGACCTGGTGTCGGGTCCACATCACACCAAAGTCACTTGGCCCCTTATACTACTAGATGGCCGCGGCCTGCATGTCGCGCCTTGTGGCGAGGCATGGACACTAAAAAAAAAAGATATAGTATAACGAAAAACTTTAACCAAAAAACTTAACCAAAAACCTTCAAAGTAATTTGACCTTGACATTGGGCACAGGGGCCGCACGGGAGGGGGGTAGAATGAAAATATAGATGATGATAAACACCCATGTGAAGTTTCAAGGTAATGGGCAAAGCAATTGCAGAGATATAGTATAACAAAAAACATTTAACCAAAAAACTTAACCAAAAACAAAAACTTTAACCAAAAAACTTAACCAAAAACTTTAACCAAAGAACTTAACCAAAAACTTCAAAGTAATTTGACCTTGACATTGGGCACAGGGGCCGCACGGGAGGGGGGTAGAATGAAAATATAGATGATGATAAACACCCATGTGAAGTTTCAAGGTAATGGGCAAAGCAGTTGCAGAGATATAGTATAACAAAAAACTTTAACCAAAAAACTTAACCAAAAACTTTAACCAAAAAACTTAACCAAAAAACTTAACCAAAAACTTTAACCAAAGAACTTAACCAAAAACTTTAACCAAAGAACTTAACCAAAAACTTTAACCAAAAAACTTAACCAAACAACTAAACCAAAAACTTTAACCGGACACACGTACGTACGCCAAAGTGCCGACTATATCACGCTGTCCGCAAGCGGGCGCGACAAAAACTTAACCAAAAACTTCAAAGTAATTTGACCTTGACATTGGGCACAGGGGCCGCACGGGAGGGGGGTAGAATGAAAATATAGATGATGATAAACACCCATGTGAAGTTTCAAGGTAATGGGCAAAGCAGTTGTAGAGATATAGTATAACGAAAAACTTTAACCAAAAAACTTAACCAAAAAACTTAACCAAATACTTTAACCAAAAAACTTAACCAAAAATTTTAACCAAAGAACTTAACCAAAAACTTCAAAGTAATTTGACCTTGACATTGGGCACAGGGGTCGCACGGGAGGGGGGTAGAATGAAAATATAGATGATGATAAACACCCATGTGAAGTTTCAAGGTAATGGGCAAAGCAGTTGCAGAGATATAGTATAACAAAAAACTTTAACCAAAAAACTTAACCAAAAACTTTAACCAAAAAACTTAACCAAAAACTTTAACCAAAAAACTTAACAAAAAAACTTAACCAAAAACTTTAACCAAAGAACTTAACCAAAAACTTTAACCAAACAACTTAACCAAACAACTTAACCAAAAACTTTAACCGGACACACGTACGTACGCCAAAGTGCCGACTATATCGCGCTGTCCGCAAGCGGGCGCGACAAAAATAGGATTACGAAATAATCATAATACTCACATAAGGGGTATAACCAGATTCAACTGTCGCATACAAGAATGCCAACGACGTATGTGAGGGCTAAACCAGGTCTCCGGTTGGGATTCCAGTAAGGATGAACCCAAACGTTAAATTACTCACAGGTGGAAGACTCGGACCTGTGACACAAATAAAATGTCCATTACAAAAAAGCCATTACCCCACACACTTATACAGTACAATCTTCTACATGCGTTATGTTTATATATACATGCCATCAGAAAATGTGATAAGCAGGGGAGATAACTTGGCTTTGCATACTTTGGAATGTTTGCTACACAAGTAACACAATAGAATGTTGTGAAATGATTTATGCCACATTGAGAAAGAATTTCCATTATAGATACTAGTGTAATGAATTTAAACCTTAGACCGCCATCTTAATTTTGTTGTTGTCTGCTGTTTATTTTCTATTTTCCATTTTTATCATCAAAAACATGCTTTGACAGCCCTTTAGAATAATTTACAACATGCTTTGACAGCACTTCTGAAGTGCTGTCAAACCATGTTTTTATTGAGAAATAAAAGCAACAGCTGACGACAATTGTTGTGTCTAGCGGTCTAAGGGTTAAGTAAAATAAATAGGTAAACATGATTTTTTTATAGCAAAACATGTATAAAAATAACCTTTCAGTATTTGAAAAATATTTTTGACAAACTCTCTATGCATTTCTGAAACACAGTGCCTTTAAATGGAATGTATGATCCTCGTTTGTACGTTTCATTCAGACACAATTTGCGACCGAGTAAAACACCTGCCATGTTCCTATTTAAGTAACAAACAATATAGTTCCCTGTCGGGTTGCAGGAGTGTGCTAGCAGATCAGGAGCCAGACTGGCCATAAATACTATAAACCCTATTTCTCCCGTCACATTTCATGTCTGTTTATGTTTGTGCTTTTCCTTCCTGTGCTTTTTGTGCCTGTGTTTCCCGGGCTTGTTATATTTGTCCAAGTCGCCATTATATTCCTGTTTATTCTGTCTCTCTTGCTGATTGTCACTGTCACTATCATAGTTCTGTTTCTTGGGTCTATCATCACCGTCACTATCATATTTCTGTTTCTTGTGTCTATCAACAGTGTCACTATCATATTTCTGTTTCTTGTGTCTACCATCACCGTCACTATTATATTTATGTTTCTTGTGTCTGTCATCACTGTCACTATCATATTTATGTTTCTTGTGTCTACCATCACTGTCACTGTCATATTTATGTTTCTTGTGTCTATCATCACTGTCACCATCATATTTCTGTTGCTTGTGTCTACCATCACTGTCACTATCATATTTCTGTTTCTTGTGTCTTTCATCACTGTCACCATCATATTTCTGTTTCTTGTGTCTACTATCACCTTTCTGTTTAGTGTGTTTACGTTTCATGTCTTCGCAAGAGTGTTTATGTTTTGTGTGTTCACTATCAATTTTATGTTTCTTTTTCTTCCTATTGTATTCATCGCCATGCAGTTTGTATTTATGCTTCCTGTCATCTCTGTGATTATCATGCGTCGCTTTGTCATTAACATGTTGTTTATGTTGATTTCTATCACTGTCCGAAGTTGTTTTAGACTTGCTGAGGCTCTTCTTCCTTTTCCGTTTTTTTCGATGTTCAACTTTGCTGTCTGACAAGTCGTCGGAGGAATCACTGGACTTGGAACTGGAGGAATTTTCCAGGAGCATTTGTAGTTCTCGGACACTGAAATATGGACATAATGCAATGTTAGACAATGAAAATTGGAGTTTGGAAACATCTTTTTGATTCTAGTTAAACTAGAATCAATAAGATGTTTCCAAACTCCAGTGGTGGTTGGTTAGGAGAATGCGATGGGTAATTTAACGATCAGGATTTTTCCTTACCAAAATCCTGACAGACCAGTCTTGGTTTGGCCCTCAGGTACGTCTTTGGCTTTCTTGTATGTGAGAGTGGAATCTGGTTACTAGTATATACCCCTTATAAGAGTAATTCTGCTGGTATTTACATACTTTTTAGGGAAAGGAGCCAAGTGACTTTGGTGTGGTATGGACCTGGCACCAGGTCCGGTTATTCTAATTTCAGGGCTGATTATATATTTGTTTCGATGTAAATATTCCGTTCTGATTTTGGGATCCCCACCCCCAATGTAACAGGTTAAATGCCTTAAATGACTGTAGCTGTTGATAGGCCATTAAACACCAATAAATAAAAATAAAAATCAAGTTTCTAAACTCCAACCACAGATAATTATCAGGGTGCAGAATGTAATACTTCATGGCCAGTGTTTAAGTTTAGTAAAATATGGTTGAACAGAGGCTGATTTTCAAATACAACAAATATGATTTTCATTGATACTGATAACAGAAGTCCGGTGAGTGAACTGATCTGTTGAATTGTGTAAAAGACTGAACATGGTTTGAATTGTGCAACTCTTTCTACAAGTTACATGACCCCAGGCCCCTATCAACTCGCCGCGCAAAACGTGTCGAGCACAGCTCAATCAAATTTAGTGCCAACATTATTTTCTAGGGAGAACACTGTAGTACAAAGAAATAAAATACATTAAATGTAATATATTATTGATACCAATTATCTGGCTGTAGATACTGAATGGCAGAACAGCGTGGATGCGAAGGCTGATCTGGGACTATACTGCTTGCATACAGTGGGAGGTACCTTTTCTCAGCCGCGGCCATTTGTGGCTGTGACTGGAGCTTGAGGGTTTTGCGACCAGTGTAGATCCAGATCAGCCTGTGCATCCGCAGTCTGATTGGGATCTGAACTTTTTGCTATTCCAACAATGAAACACCCGTCATGCTTCTCAGGCTACAGGAGTGTGCCATCTGATCAGGAAATACACTGGCCACAAATCCCATAAGCCCCATTTCTCCAGACATAGCCACATAATTATGTGACACAGCATAGAACTAGAACAAGAGTATGCAGAATTATTATCATACTGAAATTTATTATATTATCACAGCCATTTTAGAATGTATTACATTATCACAGATAATGTGATAATGTAATAAAGTCAGTATAATCAAAATTAATAAATTTATCCTTAATTTGAAATTTTCTCCCTCAAAGTGTATTTAGCAAGAAAAGTATGCTTTGCAATTTTGGTGAAATAGGCTACTGGTCATGAAATAATTTGCCTTACAGGTGCCACATCATGAATAGATGTGGCTTATCGAGCCTGTGCATTCTGATCAGGGCCTATGTTCTTCACTATGTAGAGACAGACCCAATATTGCTGCCACTAACAAGGTCAGACCACAGCTGATTGAACTCCCTCATTCTGCTATTGATTAGGCGGGGCCAACTGGCCGAAGGTGAGCGTAGTTACGTATATGCTGAATTTGTGTGCTAGCTGATTAGGAGCTACGCTGGTCAACAAAACTCAACTGGCCCATTACACAACACTTTTGTCAAAAACATTTTACTACGTCTGCTACATTTTATGTCTATGCTGTTGTAAGTTTGGTGAAAATTGCTGAATAAACTCGACATAACATACATATGGCAGGTCACTATATTGTTGAGTAACGGTATTCAACATAAACAATATGTCGATGGTCTAGTAACATAAGGTCGTAACTGCTATGCTAAAGCATAGCAGTTACGACCTTATGTTACTAGACCATCAATGTATAAAGTTGTATAAATAAAATATCTCGTGGGCAGGTCCAATGATCCGACAAACTTACCGGTCCTCTTTCTGGGTCTTTGTTTGGTCTCTTATGTAGTTGTGCATTGGGTCTTCATGGCTCTGTATAATACAATATATACATGTATGTGGCTGCGACTGGAGAAATGGGGCTTATGGGATTTGTGACCCGTGTAGATCCAGAGGATGATCTGCACTGTTCACATTCAATCAGTGACACACATATATACCGTCTGTTCCACGTTTTGCTGCCGACTAACATTTGGCCATTAAACATATTAATTCTAAAAAAATATTTAAAAGTAAATTGAGGATATTCATATTTTTGCAACGAATATGACATATGTTCATCGAGTGGTGTGAAATGTCCATATTGAAATATGGACATTTCCCACTACATTTCCCACCACGAGATAAACATATATGTCATATTTGTTGCAAAAATATGAATATTCTATTTATTATATACCGCTCCATGGAAATTAGCAGTTTTTTAGACTGTATACGGCAAAGAATGTGTATTTGCAGCCTATTTCCAGTCCGGCACTGCAGGTGTGCGTTATGAATATAGATAGCGGAAGTCGTCGTATTTTCACCGGAAGTTGTTTATTTCATCGATGAGAACATATGACTTTTATTTACATCGTATAGCGATGTATTTCATGGGTAGGTATATATAATATAATATAAGTAATTTTTCATCAATAACAAAAAGTCACCCTCCCCAAAAAAAATTATTTCATGAAATTCCATCAAATATTGATTTTATTGCGAAAAAAAATGATGTAACTAAGAAAACAAGTTAGATTTTGAAAATCGGTCCACAAATAAAAAAAATATTAAAATCTATTTTTAGCCCCCATCATAGGCCCATGTTAAATTCCCATAGGAAAATCGTTTTTTTCGCAATAAAATCAATATTTGATGGAATTTCATCAAATAATATTTTTTGGGGAGGATGACTTTTTTTGTTATTGATAAAAAATTACTTACTTTTAAATATTTTTTAAATTTAATGTGTTTAATAGCCAAAAGTTTGTCGGCAGCAAAACGTGGAAAAGACGGTAGGTTACTTTGATGTAAACACTTGTGGAGCACGTGGTCTAGTGGTCTGAGGCGTTGGACTGCTGACCTTACGGTCGTGGGTTCGAGCCTCACCAGAGACGTGTGTTGTGTCCTTGAGCAAGACAGTTTATCCACACTGCTTCAGTCCACCCAGCTGTAAATGGGTACCAGCTAAATACCAGGAACATCGATTGTATTTATTTAATCGTATGTACATGTACTTATGAATAAAATATGATTATGCACAACGTTACAATATCAATTAAGGAAAACACTACGAAACGGGCTGAAGAAACTGACAAAGTTTCTCTCAGCAAATGCTTATATCTGGTCTCTAACACTGTATGAACTGTATGTATGAGCTTGTATTTAGTAATAAAATTGAGATCGAGAATGGAAGTTAAAAGACGGACATATATATTCACTGAATACATGTGCATTAAATTGTTCCTGGGAACAATTTAATGCACATGCATACAGTGAATATACATGCATGTCTTTATTTATAAGTTTGGGGCTAAGTGACTGGTGTGGTGAGGATCTGGCACGAGGTCAGGTTATTCTAATTTCAGGGCTGAATATATATTTTTTCTGTAAATATTCAGTTCTGATTTTGGGATTTTGCCCCATCACGACACGACAGGTGAAATATGGGATTCGACCCCGTTAACCCGGCCTAAAATGACCTTTATAGCTGTTAACAGGCCGTTAAATACCATTAAATACCAGTAAATTATTTATAGTTTCTAATCTGATAGAAATGATATGGAACATGCCGATTTTCTTCAGGAAAATATTTTGTTTCTATTTTACATTAATTTGATAAATTCCAGCTACAAGAGAATGTTTGTTTGTTTATTGGTGTTTAACAGCCTATCAACAGATACGGTCATGTGAGGCCGGGCAAACGGGTTCGATCTGCTTTAACCTGCTAGATTTGGGGGAGGGGGGGATATATTCAGAACGGAATATTTACATTGAGAAAAAAGCTACAAGAGAAATTTCCAATGATGGATGGGAGCATAGATGTGGTTGCATCTTAACGGTGAATCAATATTGGGATTCACACCTTAGCCACATCATTCAAACAGCCAATCTGATTTACAAACCAATTATGTTATAATCACGATGACCTCACTTAACCCTTAGAATGCGGGGAATCGAAAAGTATCGGCTGCTGTTGTTTTATATTTTGTCTTTTTTCTCAATATGAATAAAAACATGGTTTGATAGCACTTTAGAATCATTTCAATTAGAAATGGTTCTAAAGTGACGTCAAAGCATGTTTTTGATGTGAAAAATCGAAAATAAAAAAATTAAACGGCAGAAGACAAAATTTAGTTCAGCCTTGAAAGGTCTAAGCATGCATTTTCAATAAAATATAGTATAGGAGATACCCATAGATATTAGCCATTATGTATACCAGGAGCCTATTTCACCAACATTGCAAAGTACACTTTTCTAGCAAAGTATACTTTAAGGGAGAAATTTTCGATTTTAGGATAAATTTATTAATTTTTATTATACTGCATTTATTACATTATCACAGCCAATTTGGCTGTGATAATGTAATAAATTCAGTATAATAATTCTGCATACTTTTAATCATGAAATATATGAATTTGTTAGTTGTATATGAACTAATGCATTTCAGGAAAAATAAATGATTACTCCCTCAAAGTATACTTTGCTAGAAAAGCATATTTTGCAATGTTGGTGAAATAGGCTACAGGATCGGTGAAGAACAAAGGATTATGACAAGTTTCCAATATTGTTTTGAGCCACCATGCACATGTACCAGCTACACGAGAAACGAGGCTCGACGGTGGACTATTTTTGCCTCCTCTCATTTGGTATATTCATACCTCACAGGTTACCGACTTTACTACATATTGTCACCTACCCATCTGAATCTGTCTGTCTGTAAATTGCCCGAGAGGAAGAGTGGACATTCTCGGTCCCCGGTTCGATGGCCGTACAGCTTACACCTCCAGCCTGAAATATTTATTTACATATACATTATATCATCACACTCATGTTTATAAACTAGAAAAATATTGGTCCGGAGCATCACTATCAGGTATTAAGCTTTATATTTAGCGAATACATACTGAATGATAACAAATTGTCGTGTCCTGCATTGAGTAGGTACGCATTACTGGGTTACAACAAATTCCAATGACGTCAACACTAAAAATCATCACATGTCGGGCGCGGATCCAGGATTTCGGGTTAGGGTGTAACTATTTTGCAATACTTGACTATATTATCGAACGATCCCCCCCCCCATCCCCACCACCACCTTCATAACAAGGTGAACTATGGGATTCTACCTTTAAACTTTATTGCCTGAAATGACCTTCGATAATATAGTGAAGTATTGCAAAATAGTCGACCGAGCGGAGGCTATGGGGGTCGGGGGGAATGTCCCCCCCGGAATTTTTTTGAAAATCTACATCGCATTTCCTGCGTTCTGGCGCATTTTGGAGCAAAAATATTGACACTGTCACAGTATGTTTAGACATGATTTTTTATTGAAAACGTTTAAATTTTCAAACAATAAGAAAACGACCAAAAAATGCATGGAATACATGGCACTTGGCATGAAACGTGCCATGTAACTTGTAAAAAATCTTTACTCGGCGAATTTTAGGGGGGGTGCGCGCCGGGTCCGCTCCCCCCTGAATCCGCCCATGCATGTAACTACTACATCCTGTTGATTTCAGGCAGGCTATTCAAATACAGGTACAACAGTTTTAGCATACAATCTAGGCACAGGAATACATACACCGCATCACTTTCACTTCCTTCCCCAGCGGCATCCAGAGGCCTTTTTCTGGGGCATTCGCGAGAAAGTCTCGAGCATTCTTGTTTTCGGGGATGTCTGGGATACTGTCCTCTGGTCGATCACGATTCTCCTGTATAGATTATAAGTTTAACTATAATACCACTAAATTAACATTGTTCTTTGTCCATCATTCTATATTCATTCAATCACGAAAGGGGTGCATGACTGTATTTTCCAAAAATACAAAAACACTCGGGTCCTGATGAGTTTGTAATATTATTAAGTGAAGAGATGCGTTCCAGATAAGTTTTGTATCTAGAGAGTATTACAGAGGTCCAGATAAGGTGGTGCGTATTTGCGTAAATACACAATTAAAAAATGCAAAAACCCAATTAAAATCAGAGACAATGCGTACCAAAAAGCAATTAAAATGTCCGGTACGCAATTCTTTTTTATTCTGTAACGTACTCGTCAAATGTATTTTCAGTCTGTCGCGTACTGCTAGATTTGGCGGGAGTGATTCCGACTCTCAGTGGGGAATAAAATGAGTCCAACTCGATACGAAACTCTAGTAACCCACCAAACGGCAGTTGTTTCGAGTACCGTTCAAGTTAATGATCCAAAATCTAGAAATTCCACCCTTATTGCATCTGCCGTTTTTGCCCATATTGATTAAGAGAAAAGATAAGACGGGGCCTATCAATTATGGCGAAAGTTGACACAAACTCCAGAGCTCGCGCGAGCCGGAATTGAATTCCCCTTTACCTCTGAATTTTTGTCACAATCCACGTCATTTACGGAAAATGTTACTGCTTTTCAAATCAATAATTGTGGGGAAAAAAACGGCGATACGACACTATTGTGAACCCGAGATCCAGGCTCATTACTAGTCTATTTTCTTAAATTCAAATCGATGTGAAACTGCTTGTTTCGGCAACCCTGAGTCTACTGAAGGAGATGCAACGAAAAACGTCCGTAGACATTCGTAAACGACTATCCGCACGGATAAAACAAATGGTTCTGGGGGAGGGCGGGGCACAGCAGACATTTTATTATTTTGAATGTGTCAGGCTTATATTTTACATGTGGACAGTATCATAAGTAATAAATGAAAATATGGTAACATTATTACTATTTCGACCAACGCACACGTTGAATAAACTAAGTTAAAATAGGACGAGTTGAACGGCGCCCGAATTCACCAATTAATATAATCGTAGCAGCGGTAGACACTATAAATAACACAATTGGATCATATCAATTTTTTTCGTAGACACATGGCGCAACAAAATGGCAGCCACAACAAACAAATGTGGAAGAAAAAAATTGCAAAAGTCCACCACCAATGTTAACCTTATTTCTATTTATTTTACGACCGATGCAAAGGTGGAATCTCAATCCATTGCACAAGGCATCTGACAGTCATTTTGTTGAGCTCGGTGTGTGGAGACCCCAAATTAATCGTGATTGACATTATTGATGAATTGCTGTCGAACGTGGTCAGCAAAAACTAAACTGGATCGCATGTTACAAAGATCAATCTGCCAATCAAAGCATTCTTGATCAGCGTATGCACTGTTTGTCATTCAGATAACATTCACATGATGTTTTGAATACAAGATACTGCTCGTTACATAACTTATAACTATAAGTGTGCTAGCAGATCCGGAACTGCGCTGGTCACAAATGCCATAAGCCCAATTATCTTAGTAACAGTTACTTATATGCACTTGGAATCATTGAAAACTTGAACTAATCATTTTATGGTGTTCTTATAAGTAAGTGAAGGAGTGTTACCATACACATGTAAGTATAACACTGCTTCAATTAATTATATGAACAACAAAACAGTACCATTAATACATAAATTAGTACGATTTGTTTCCTAATCGGTTATTGTAATCAACATATTGAAATACCCAACTGAAAAAAATTGATGGGGTAACGTTTTTGAAATACCCAATTGATTTCAAAAGTATGGAGTAACAGTACCCAATGTCAAATTCCTTATCTGGAGCCCAGGAGAAGCATGTTTTCTAGGATTGCCTACCAATACACACCAATACGCAGCAATCCGCAGCAATCTCCACAGCAATCCACAGCAACACACACAGCAATCCTAGAAAACATGCTTCTCCTGGGAGAGCCCCAAGTGTCCCGCATGTCCCAAGCACTTCGAGGTATTTTGGGAATTCCATGTTGGACACATGTTCCCCTGTGTGTAGAAAGACGTTCTTGTAGCCATGCCGAAAACCTACATGTCCCCGAAAGCCATCCGAGAAATTGTTTCCACCCGTGGGATGTTAACAGCCCGCCAAACCAAAAAGAAGTACGGAATTGGTAGCGCAAGACTCCAAAAAATTCTGGACCACGCCGACGAAACTAGTAGTGCAACTCCCGAAACTAGCAGTACAACACCCCTAGAAGAACCTCCCATTGCGAATGTAGGCCCACCTCCTACACCTGGTCCTCTAGAAGAACCTCCCCTTGCGAATGCCACTCTAGAAGGTGCCCGCCCAGCTGGCGAATCTACGCGTTTGCATTTCTTGGGGAACCGTTTGGATCGCAAGCTACTGGATGTGGAACTTCGTTTGGAGCGTTTGCTGGCGAATTTGGAGTCGTGTTTGGGGTTTCTAGAAGACCGTTTGGTGGAGGTTGGAACTAGCGCGTTTTCGGACACTGGTTCCGAGACTAGTGCATCCGAGACAACCGAGGCTAGCGCTCCCAAGCCTAGCGAGTCGAAATGCGAAAAAGACTTGGAGGTGCACGACATTTGGCAAACGATGGAGAATGCAAAAAAGTGGTGTCTTGGGATTGCTTCCGCTGTGTATGCAGTTTGCAAACCATTGTTTCCATTCGTGTCTCTAGAGGCTTGTAGACTCTGGAAGAACAAACCAGATCCCGACGCCCAGTTCGTGCACTCCAAGCAAAACAGTCCGGTACGCCGAATGGGAAAAAAGAAACTACAGCGACTCCGTACACCCTCCCTCTGGAGGGCGCGACCCTTTCTACATGGAGTAGCCCTTTGGAAAGAAAATATGTATGCTTTCCATTCTAGACTTCTGTCTGGCACTGTAGCTACAAATGTTCTAGATTTCTTCTTGCTTTTGCGTAGCACTGTAGTGGGGGCCATTTTGTCTTCTACAGACAGAATCTCGGATACAGATCTAGACCCTGCTTTTGTTGTGGAGATAGCAGGAAATTTTACTATTTTTGGTACCTATGGGGCTACCCACTGCATCCAACTCTTCCCCCACACTTCGCGGTATCGAACTGCCTCCCTATATACTACTTTTTTTCGAATTGTATTTCCGGAATATCTGGTAGACCTACTACGTGTGCGTGGGCTCGAATGTTGGAAAGAATTGTTTTTTTGCCATTGGTCCTGCCGCGGATACAGCTCTAGACCCTGCTTTTGTTGTGGAGATTAGTAGGAAATTTTACTATTTTTGACACCTATGGGGCTACCCACTGCTTTCAATTCTTCCCCCACACTTCGCGGTAACGAACTGACTCCCTATATACTACTTAGCGAGTATCAAAAAGCAATACAAATTTTGTGGTACCTTTATCATGCTGCAGAAAACAATAAACAGACCACAAATATAGCATATTTTTCTTATTTTCCATGAAAACACATCTTGGTATTTCATTACAATTGTCTCCAAGGAGACAATTCTAATGAAATGCCAAGACATGTTTTTATTTCAAAGCAAACTATTCAATAATTGCTGTCTGTTGAAGTGTAAACAGTAGTGTGATTTTATTTTACCCAATTAAAATATTGAAATGAGTGAAAATACTCAATTACTAATTCCTTATCTGGAGCCTGAAGTGGTCATATGAGAAATGAATAAAATAAGATCTACTTGGTTCAGAACTGATGGATGTAGAGCTGGGACGGGTAGTAATTTTGGACCCGGGTACCCGGGACCCTATTACCCGCGAGTACCCGAGTACCCGGTGTTCACAATTATTTCCCTTGGAATAAAACACATACTACTTCCATTAGAGTTGTGTTTCCTTTGTCCCATGACCTCCGCACATCATTATGGCCACTAACACAAACAAAAGCCAAGTTTGGCAATACTTTTCTTTAATTCAAGAAAAACAAAAAACAAAATGCAATCTGTGCGACCTGGAGTTAAGTTACCGAGGTGGGGGAACAATGATATGCAGCCTGGCAGGTAAGAGTTTGTTTATAAAACCCATATAAATGAATGTTTAAAGAACTTTAATGTTATGTGCAAATTACCCGCGGGTAACGGGTAACGATTTTGTACCCGGGTAGGAGCGTTACCCTACCCGGGACCCGGGTACTCGAGTACTCGTCCCAGCCCTAGATGGATGGCTATCTGGCATGAAATGAGTGGACCATGGACCAAGTGTGGCTCTGTCCAATACATTCCTGTCTACCTACCTTGATCATGCCAGGCGGAGCAGAGGCATAACTGAAATGGAAATGTGCATATTATATATATATATAACATGTACGGTATATGACATTAGAGGCACACAATACATTTCGATTGGCTGATTCATTGTTTCATTGGTTAATTTGATTACAACTGTAGGAAATACCATTTTTCAATTATAAAGGCTAATGACAAAAAAAAAGAAGGACATTGCCAAGCATATTTACGACCATAAAATGGACATATAAATTGTCATTAGTCACATTTTCTTACAACATATTAAAAGAAGAGTGTCGTAAGTAACAAGAAGAAGAAGGGCCAGACAGCGAAGATGCAGAAATGTGAAGCTCCAAGGCAAGAAACATTAATGAGAATTTGAAAATCAATAGCATTATTTCTTCCTCTTGTTGTGATAAACAGGTATACTAATTTACGTAGAGATGTGTATAGTAGAACTTATATAGAATTGGATAGAAACATTTAGAAAAAATGGCTGAGTTAAAAAGGTGATTTTTGTTTAAAAAATATATTTCAGCATAAAAACACCAAGGTGCACATCTACAATATATGTAGAAGACGTGTGTATAGTTTCAGATCGAATGATGGAACAGTTTCAGAGAAGTTGTGTACACAAACTCTGTACCCTATATAGAAGTGTATACAAAAATGTAGAAAAAATGGCTAAGTTAAAAAGGTGATATTTTTGGTAAAAAACATTTTTTCGCCATAAAAACGCCAAGGTGCACATCTTCAATATGTGTAGAAGACGTGTGTATAGTTTCAGATCGATCGACTGAACGGTTTCAGAGGAGTTGTGTACACAAACTATGCATTTTTTCTGTCCGCCGCCCGCCAGCCCGCCCCGCGGTAATACGGTCATATAAAAACTAATACTGCAAATTTTTAATTGTCAAATCCTGGTCTGGTTCTTCGATCGATCCCTAAATCAAAATATAATTCAGATCTATAATATTAAAAAAAGGTGCGTTATAGTATTTATCATTGTCTCCGCACAAATTTATAATAATAAATGTAAACCTTAACGCACTGTAGGTTATTTCGGCCAAAGACCATATCGGTCCCAGCATCGGCGTGTTCGTTAGTATAGACACAGGGCTACTACTGTTACTTATCTCCCTTAGAATTAGACAACAAAATTTGCTTCTAACATAAACAAGCCTTCACAGAATATCCGGTAATTTTACTATTGTGACTATTTGAAGCACATTATGTGGCAGATGGACATTTTTGTTTTCCAAAGCTGTAAATTGTCACTTGTCCGGTCAGACGACCGAAATGGTTTTTCTATTCGCCCGAAAATATCACTCGTCAATACGAGCTGACGAGTGTAATTTTCATCCCCTGTGCTACCTTGCAGCACATTGTCAGAGTGAAGTCTCAAAATGTGTTGCAGTGCAACCTTAGAATGTTGCACAGTGCAACTTTAAAATTTGTTATTTATACACAGCCTTATAATCTGTTATAGTGCAACCTTACATCGTGCCTTAGTGCAACCTTACCATTTGTTATTATGCAGCCTTACAATGTGTCACAGTGCAATGCTAGAGTAGAATTACCCTATAGTGCAGCTCCATAAACTGTCAAAGAACAGTAACACATATGATCATATCTCAACAAGTATACATATGGCATGTCACTGTGCAGCTTTACAATAAGTTACAGAGAAGCATTAAACTGTTTCAAGGATCTGTGTTACAAGGTATCAGACTCACAGTGAAGCCTTACACTGTGTCACACTGTGGCCTTATACTGTGTCACAGTGTGGCTTTACACTGTCACAGTGTGACCTTGCAATAATTCAGTGTACAGCATTATAATATATCAAAGTTGAACATTACAATATGTCATAGAGCAGCCTTGCAATGCACCATAGTAAAGTCACATGCCATGCAACACAGTTACGCCTTACAATGAGTCATAGTGCTTCCGTTTCTTTATTTCATCCTCTCTTTTCTTCTTTTTATGCTTTCCCATTGCTCTGCCTCTAGTTATGTCATTTATAATAACCTGAAACAGTAAAATTAATTGGTGAAACTCAACCAGCAGGGTCCCGGCCTTCTCGCGCGTTACAATTACTGAATCAGCGAGCCGGGCCTAAGGTACACTGCCTGTTCCACGTTTTGCTGCCGACAAACTTTTGGCTATTCAACACATTAAATCCCAAAAATATTTAAATGAAAGTACTTTTTCATCAATAACAAAAAAGTAGCCCTCCCCAAAAAAAACAATTTGATGAAATTCCACCGAAATATCGATTTTATTGCTGGGGGGAAAAAAAAAAGAGAAGAATTTCGTATGGGAATTTAACATGGGGGCTAAAAATACCACTTCTGTTGGTTTTAGTTTAGTTTAAACATAGTTTATTGCATATAAATACAATAGGCTCGGGCTACAAGTTCTCTCAACATTAGTTACAGCCCTCACCTAAGTGTTACAAAGTACAATAATTCAACAGCAATGGCGATACATGAATACATGTATACAGGCATATAAACACGGATACAAACCCATAATCAAGCGATAAATATATGTTTACATTATGTATGGAAAGAAAACGGACAAAAAAGTAGAGAAGAGGTGGATAGTGAGATATGAGATTTGGAGAAAGAATAATCTGTTGGTTAAAAAGATAGCGAGTGTCAAACTTCTAGATATTTAATATAGGAGTAAAGTTGGGTATGATTTAAAGAGCATTTTCACGTTCATACCACAAAATGCATATGAACATAGCTATAAATATTGGAATTGTTGTTTTGCGATTAGTGTCTTAGAAAAGAACCGTTGAAGTCTGGTCAGTGAAATTGATTACCGTCGTCCGTTAACATAGACACTCGTCAAAACAAAAATAGATCACGCTTGAGATCGGATTTCCGCCAAAACCGAAGAAATGCTGCTCTAAATTAGATGTTTATTACACAGAAATAGGCGTATCTTCACTTACATTTACAACAGTGTAAGTTTCAACAGGTTTTATTATTCAATGTGAACATCATTCCAGCGCGAGTTTCTTGTTGATCGTGTGGGCCGGGTTGAAATGCTGGACGAGAATCGCCGTTTCCCAAAAAACTCCGCGGCCCGACTGATCTATCTATCTATTTAGATAAAATGTCTAACCGCAGCGTCTTCATTGTTCTGTCTAACCCGACCTGTCACTTTTAAGAACAAATATACTTCAAAATAGACCACAGTAAATTATTTAATAGAAAACGCGCTTGTTTTCCAAACAAATTGTTCCGTTATTTTCAAAATGGCGTGGTGGGTCTCGTCATTCTCCATGCCACTCGGCCCAGTGTAAAACGGCGACTGGATCTGCATATTCCTTGGGGTTTCCAAACTCAGGTAAATAACCAGGTAAATCATAAGCAATCGACTTAAAATTAAATATCACAAGTCGACATAGCGTGAACAAAATTTAACATGTTGACAAAGAAGTATGTTGGCATGTTGCATTAATGCCATTTCGGCTAATTCTGTGCATCGGCTAATGCGCAATTCCTGTCAAATTTTGCCTAGTATGTATGTTGATTTTGGAATAAACCAGCTGATTAAACTCTACACGTACTATAACGTCACAAGTACACACATTTGAATATATATACTGTCATTTCGGCTAATTCTGTGCATCGGCTAATGCGTAATTCACGTCAAATTTATCCATGCGTACGTCATAATAAACTATGTGGATTTTGGAATAAACAAGCTGATTAATTGCTACACTGTGGCACAATTTTATCACATTCCGATAGTTTGGTAAAAAGTTATTCCGAATATAGTCAAAATGTGTAAAATCCTCGACCCTGCTGATGGAATAGCTGTCTTATTTACTAAATTAACTGTTAAACGGATAAACTAACCTGCCATGATGCCACTGGATAGTTCTGCTTCAAGTTTAATACCAATTTTGCTATGCTGATCCAGTATGCTGCTCGCCATTTTGTTTACACTACCAGATGCGCAGCATTAGCCGAAACAAATGTGACTGACGTTGCAAACACGCATGTGATGTCATACATCACACAATTTACGTCACTTACTGACATTTTACCTGCACAAACGTTTTTGAACTACGTTGAATATTCCGGAAAGTTTGACCGAATATGGAGATGGTAATGCCATATAAATGTGTTTGGAAAGCCTTAGGTGCGCAGAATTAGCCGACACCATTGTATATACCACCAATATTGTTTAACATTATAGGCAGTTGTGTCTAATAAGACAAGAGACGAGGCAAAGCCACGAAGGCCGGGTTTTCTTCAAGGCATAGACAATTGGATAACATAATTGGTAATTAATGTTATTATGACCATGATTGAAAGTGACAACTGCCAGTGGCCTAATACGGCAAAAGAAGCCAGTGTATGAGACAACCTACATGCAGTTGCAGGCTGGCATACATGTGAACATCTGTGCTGTCTGAAGAGTGTTGTCTAATTTAATATTGAAAATGGCTAAGTCGATTACGCGGAAAAAATTGGAAACTGTAAAATAAAAATGTCAGATGGTGGATAGTGGTACATGTATGGGGTGGTCACCCATTGGATATGAAGCTGTGCAAGTATGGTGGTACTAGGTGATACAGAAAGTGAGGATCGGATCTAAACGAAAACTTACGTCAATTACATGGAAACAATAGGTAAAGGTAAAAACATGTTCATGATGTTGGATAGTGGTTGTGGTGTGCACGCATTGGTTATGAAGTTGTGCAATTATAGTGGTTCTAGGTGGTACAGTAACAGAGAAATGGACATACCGGTAATCACGAAAACTTAACATTGAAAATAGCTAAGTCGTTTTAGGTCACAGTGAAAAAATGTCCCATGTTGACTAGTGGTATGTGGTGGGCACCATTTGGTTATGAAGTTGTGCAAGTATAGTGGTCCTAGGTGATACAGTAACAATGAAATGGACCTAAACACGAAAACTTAACATTAAAATGGCTAAGTCGATTACGCGAAAAAAAATTAGGTCATGGTTAAAAAAAGGTCACATGCTGGATAATTAATGGTATGTGACTGGCACCCATTGGTTATGAAGTTGTGCAAGTATGGTGGTTCTAGGTGGTACAGTGACAGAGAAATGAACAAAACACAAAAAGTTAATATTGTGGATGCCGAGCCGGGATTTTTTTCTTCAAAAACCCAGCAAATAAAATGGTACAATTGATTTATGTCATTTCTACATATTTGAATTGGTGATCTATATTATATATATCGGGCATGGGAAATTTCCGGATTAATCCGGAAATCCGGATTTGAGGTCCCAGGGACCACTTCTTTTATTTTCCCCAGCGGAATCCCTGTTATACATGTGCTGACTTCTTGTTGCAAGTTTATTTTAAATTGAAATTGATTATGTTGCCAATTTTTCCTAATTATAGCATATTTTTTCAGCGGAAAATGTGATCTATTTAATGCTAAATATACCTCAGAATGAAGCACAGAGCATCTAGAATTGAAAAAAAATTATGGGGGGGGGGCATGCCCCCAGACCCCCCCTAGCAAATCGCAGCGCAATGCGCTGCTCAAATAAATTTTCAGGATTGGGGATAGTGTTCCACTCCCATGCCTGATATATGGGGTTTATGGGATTTGTAACCAGTGTAGAGTGATAATGACAGGCCCGTAGCCAGGGGGGTCGGAGCGGTCGGACGACCACCCCACCCCCCCCCGCCCAGCCTCGAGGTCCACTTTTTTTTATCAAAAAAGCATGCCCTCGGACCCCCCTCGATACCTCAGGTCTGGCTACGGGCCTGATGATCTATATTGCTTGTTACAAGAAGGAAGATGGGTGTTTCATTGATGAAATGGTGAACATAGCCGATCCGGATCTACAGATGCACAAAATCTGTAAGCCCCATTTCACAAGTGACAGTAACGTTACATTATGAGAAATATCATCTAGTCAGCTGTGTATCATCACATATACAACACAAACTGGTGATATCGCAATTCAAATAGGTGATGTCACATGTTCAAGAAAACAGCATAGAAATTATTTATTCCGATCCTATTAAAAATATTGATATCACATATTTCCTTTATTTATTTAAAATTACCTATTTATATTTACAACCTATTAGAGTAGTAGCCTATTAAAATACCACATATTCTGTTTCATGTTGAATACATGATACCTCATAATTTCAAAGTTACCTGTGCATATGCAAATACGTGATATTACCAGTAGGTAATGACAATTATGTACCGTACATGATATTTCCTAATGAATTGGTGATATCACCTAGATGTTAATTTATTTTCAGTATTTAGAAGGAAAATCCTTTGAAAATTGGGAAAATACATTATCTTTTTTCAATTTCAAACGGTGAAGCAAAACAGTTGTGTTCATTTAACTACACTGCCGCAGTACTTTCCTTCGAGCGAATCCTGGGAGATCAGAATCATTGTATACACAGTTATGAGGACACAACATTTTCAAATGTATCTACACATCTGAACCGTCGTCCATGTTCCCATTGCCTCTTTTAAATGGCCACTGCTAACTGTGATAAATGCCCAGGCGGTTAATAGAATCATTATGGCAATTGTCCTAACAAAGTCACTGATATTGTATATTACACAGGACTGCTATTTTTCATTTTTGTGGCTATTCCAATTGACAAGTACCATAATAACCCTAACTATTCAGACACAATTGATTCAGGGAAAACATATAAATATATTGTTACCCACTCTGCAAAATATTTACACTGTCCTTAAATTCATAATGGAAACGCCCATTCAACGTGTTGCGTTTATATCCCAGTACATTACGTTTATCCCAGTACATTACATTAGCCCCACGTGAAGTCGCGCGACGTTGTTGATTGGTTAAATTTTGTTTGACGTCATCAAAATACATGACGTTCATCGTCGTTGTCAATAACGTCACGCTATTGATCGTCAACGTTGCTGTTCCAGCAATTGCGACAAAATGACGCAACACAAGATTATTCTTAATTTTAACGCCATATTTGCTTATTTACATTTTTGAATCTATCAGAAAATGCAGTGTAAATATAAGTAATAAAACCATGGGCTGTTGCGTTTACTGCGGTGACAATACAATTGGTCTGTTTAAAGTTTGTGATGAGTCCTTTGGACTCCACGCACTTGTACCAAATGTATTATGTACCCCGGTAAATGCAACAGCCCATGGTTTTTGTTGCGCCCGCTTGCGGAAAGCGCGATATAGTCGGCACTTTGGCGTACGTACGTACGTGTGTCCGGTTAAAGTTTTTGGTTAAGTTTTTTGGTTAAGTTTTTTGGTTAAAGTTTTTCGTTATACTATATCTCTGCAACTGCTTTGCACATTACCTTGAAACTTCACATGGGTGTTTATCATCATCTATATTTTCATTCTACCCCCCTCCCGTGCGGCCCCAGTGCCCAATGTCAAGGTCAAATTACTTTGAATTTTTTTGTTGGTTAAGTTTTTTTGGTTAAAGTTTTTGGTTAAGTTTTTTGGTTAAGTTTTTTGGTTAAAGTTTTTCATTATATACATCTCTGCAACTGCTTTGCCCATTACCTTGAAACTTCATATGGGTGTTTATCATCATCTATATTTTCATTCTACCCCCCTTCCGTGCGGCCCCTGTGCCCAATGTCAAATTACTTTGAAGTTTTTGGTTAAGTTTTTTGGTTAAAGTTTTTGGTTAAGTTTTTTAGTTAAGTTTTTTGGTTAAAGTTTTTGGTTAAGTTTTTGTCGCGCCCGCTTGTGGAAAGCGCGATATAGTTGGCACTTTGGCGTACGTACATACGTCTGGTTAAAGTTTTTGGTTAAGTTGTTGGTTAAGTTTTTTAGTTAAAGTTTTTGGTTGTGTTCTTTGCTTAAAGTTTTTGGTTAAGTTTTTTGGTTAAGTTTTTTGGTTAAAGTTTTTCGTTATACTATATCTCTGCAACTGCTTTGCCCATTACCTTGAAACTTCACATGGGTGTTTATCATCATCTATATTTTCATTCTACCCCCCTCCCGTGCGGCCCCTGTGCCCAATGTCAAGGTCAAATTACTTTGAAGTTTTTGGTTAAGTTTTTTGGTTAATGTTTTTGATTAAGTTTTTTGGTTAAGTTTTTTGGTTAAAGTTTTTTTTTGTTAAAGTATCTATATCTCTGCAACTGCTTTGCCCATTACCTTGAAACTGAAACTTCACATGGGTGTTTATCATCATCTGTATTTTCATTCTACCCCACTCCCGTGCGGCCCTATGCCCAAGTCAAATTACTTTGAAGTTTTTGGTTAAGTTTTTTTGGTTAAAGTTTTTGGTTAAGTTTTTTGGTTAAAGTTTTTGGTTAAGTTTTATGGTTAAGTGTTTTGGTTAAAGTTTTTCGTTATACTATATCTCTGCAACTGCTTTGCCCTTTACCTTGAAACTTCACATGGGTGTTTATCATCATCTGTATTTTCATTCTACCCCACTCCCGTGCGGCCCCTGTGCCCAATGTCAAGGTCAAATTACTTTGAAGTTTTTGGTTAAGTTTTTTGGTTAAAGTTTTTGGTTAAGTTGTTTGGTTAAGTTTTTTGGTTAAAGTTTTTGGTTAAGTTTTTTGGTTAAGTTTTTCGTTATACTATATCTTTTTTTTTAGTGTCCATGCCTCGCCACAAGGCGCGACATGCAGGCCGCGGCCATCTAGTTTGGTTAAAGTTGTTCGTTATACTATATCTCTGCAACTGCTTTGCCCATTACCTTGAAACTTCACATGGGTGTTTATCATCATCTATATTTTCATTCAACCCCCCTCCCGTGCGGCCACTGTACCCAATGTCAAGGTCAAATTACTTTGAAGTTTTTGGTTAAGTTTTTTGGTTAAATTTTTTTTGTTATACTATATCTCTGCAACTGCTTTGCCCATTACCTTGAAACTTCACATGGGTGTTTATCATCATCTATATTTTCACTATACCCCCTCCCATGCGGCCCCTGTGCCCAATGTCAAGGTCAAATTACTTTGACGTTTTTGGTAAAGTTTTTTGGTTAAAGTTTTTCGTTATACTATATCTCTGCAACTGCTTTACCCATTACCTTGAAACTTCACATGGGTGTTTATCATCATCTATATTTTCATTCTACCCCCCACCCGTGCAGCCCCTGTGCCCAATGTCAAGGTCAAATTACTTTGAAGTTTTTGGTTAAGTTTTTTGGTTAAGTTTTTTGGTTAAAGTTTTTTGTTATACTATATCTCTGCAACTGCTTTGCCCATTACCTTGAAACTTCACATGGGTGTTATCATCATCTATATTTTCATTCTACCCCCCTCCCATGCGGCCCGTGTGCCCAATGTCAAGGTCAAATTACTTTGAAGTTTTTGGTTAAAGTTTTTGATTAAAGTTTTTTGGTTAATGTTTTTTGTTGTACTATATCTCTGCAACGGCTTTGCCCATTACCTTGAAACTTAACATGGGTGTTTATCATCATCCATCTTTTCATTCTACCCCCTGCCCGTGCGGCCCCTGTGCCCAATGTCAACATCAATTACTTTGAAGTTTTTGGTTAAAAAATTTTCATGAACTATATCTATGCACCTACTTTGCCCATTACCTTGAACCTTCACATGCCTGTTTATCATCATCCATATTTTCATTCTACCCCCACCCGTGCGGCCCCTGTGCCCAATGTCAAGGTCAAATTATTTTAATTTTTTTTGTTAAAGTTTTTGGTTAAAGGTTTTTTCATGTACTATATCTCTGCACCTGCTTTGCCTATTACCTTGAAACTTCACATGGGTGTTATCATCATCTATATTTTCATTCTACCCCCCTCCCGTGCGGCCCCTGTGCCCAATGTCAAGGTTTAATTACTTTGAAATTTTTGGTTAAAGTTTTTGTCGCGTCTGCTTGCGGAAAGCGCGATATAGTCGGCACTTTCGTGTACGTCCGTACGTACGTGTGTCTGGTTAAAGTTTTTTGGTTAAACTTTTTCCGTCTACCAATATCTCTTTTTTTAGTGTGCAAGGTGCGACATGCAGGCCGCGGCCATCTAGTATTCCTTAAATACATGTATCCCAATATTCATGGTTAGTATGGTTGTACTGGTTTATCACAAGAACAATGTATTTGAATACAATTTGTTTTGCAAAACCCCTTTACAACTGGTGTCCAAATACTTATGGTTATTACAGTACTGTCACTACTGTGTGTTTCAGGTGAAGTGATATATCCTGAACATCAGTAACTTTCGCAGGTGACATTTGTGATATTCATGAAATTGCAGAATGGAGACTCCGACGACTGGCCCGGGGCCAATAATGACGGACCAAATGCTGCCACTGAGAACTGAGGATGTGCTGAAAATTCTCCAGACCATTGATCATGATCGCTGTGTCTCTGCAATACCATTCTTCCCAAAAGGTATACCATTCCTCCCAAAAGGTATCCTATTCTGACACAAAGGTATATCCTATTCTGACAAAAAGGTATATGCTATTCTGACACAAAGGTATATGCTATTCTGCCCCAAAGGTATATCCTATTCTGACACAAAGATATATGCTATTCTGCCCCAAAGGTATATCCTATTCTGACACAAAGATATATGCTATTCCGCCCCAAAGGTATATCCTATTTCACCCCAAAGGTATATCATATTTCACCCTAAAGGTATATCCTATTCTGACACAAAGGTATATCCTATTCCACACCAAAGGTATATCCTAGTTCACCCCAAAGGTATATCCTATTCTGACACAAAGGTATATCCTAGTTCACAGGTCCCCTAAATCCTATATTTCACCTATCTAAAGACCATGACACAAAGGTATATCCTATTCCACCCAAAAGGTATATCCTATTCCACCCCAAAGGTATATCCTATTCTGACACAAAGATATATGCTATTCCGCCCCAAAGGTATATCGTACTCCACCCCAAAGGTATATCCTATTCCATCCCACAGGTATATCATATTTCACCTCAAAGGTATATCCTATTCGGACAGAAAGATATATTCTATTCCTAATTTCTGGGAACAATGATTGCATTTGATTGTATTGCATATTTCAAATTATTTCAATAAGATATGATCCTGCACATAATCTCTGAAAAGGGACATTACAGTACAGATTCTGGGGCCCGTTTCACTAAACTTTGTACAACGAAAATGTTCATACCGTAAGTGCAAATTTACAATCATCTGAAAATTTCAATTGATGGATTTACATTTATTGAGCATATGCAGCCTATGCTCAATAAATGTAAATCCAATAAGTGTTTACAAGAAAACATTGTTAATGTAAAATGTACAGACTATCATAATTTTGCACTTACGAATGTAAATCCAATAAGTGTTCACAAGAAAACATTGTTAATGTAAAATTTACAGACTATCATAATTTTGCACTTACGAACATTTTAGTCGTACAAAGTTTAGTGAAACGGGTCCCTGTACTGTAATGTCCCTTTTCATCAGAGATTATGCTGCCGGGAATTATGTCGCTATCACCAGCAAAGCATCTCAGAAAGAATATCTGAGATGTTTTGCTGGTGATGTGTACAGAAAGAATATCTGAGATGTTTGAGAAAGAATATCCGAGATGTTTTGCTGGTGATGTGTACAGGAAGAATATCTGAGATGTTTTGCTGGTGATGGTGACATAATTTCCGGCAGCATATCTGGCACCGTAATCGTGCCTGTTGTCGATTATAGCATTCACATAGGAAATAACTTAAGTGTGTATGCAGTTTGCATTAAAGCGAAAATTTCATTTGGAAAATTTAAAATGTGGTTCATCTACACCGTGGTGGCCTCTGTTGCCCATCGGCCATGGGATAAAGAGGTTCCGGTGTAATGTTATAAACACATGCTGTTTCCAAATTTCACCAAAATTGCAATGTACATTGTATACCAGTACTTATCTTGCTAAGTACACTTTGAGGGAGAATTTTCTATTTAATGATATATTTATTAATTTTTATACGCCCGTTTGAAAAAACGGGACGTATTATGTATTCATCTTGTGCGGGCGGCGCGCAGCGGCGGGCGGCGCTCAGCGCGGGCGGGCACAGCTTGTCCACGCAATAACTACTAGAGTCTACTTGACGGATTTTAACCAAATTTGGTATACATGTTTATCACGGCAAGAAAAAGAAGCCTATTGATTTTGAAAAATTTCCGATGACTTATCTCCCCTTGGCTGCCATTTTGTTTTTCGCACTCTGTATCCTTGTCCACGCAATAACTCAAGTTCTACTTCACAGCTTGTAACCAAATTCGGTATGCATGTTTATCACGGCAAGACGAATAAGTCTATTGATTTTGAAAAATTTCTGATGATTTATCGACCCTTGGCAGCCATTT
This sequence comes from Conchocele bisecta, assembly GCA_029237695.1. Classification (NCBI taxonomy): domain Eukaryota; kingdom Metazoa; phylum Mollusca; class Bivalvia; order Lucinida; family Thyasiridae; genus Conchocele; species Conchocele bisecta. The sequence goes on from CM055265.1 coordinate 15,662,762, forward strand.
TTCATTTTCGCACTCTGTATCCTTGTCCATTCAATAACTCAAGTTCTACTTCACCGATCGTAAACAAATTCGGTACACATGTTTATCACGGCAAGACGAAGAAGCCTATTTATTTTGACAGATCGTGACCAAATTCAATATACATGTTTATCACGGCAAGAACCGTATTAATTGTCAGTGAGTTATCTCCCCTTGTTAACTGGCCTTACCTCAACGGGCGTATATTGTGACCTTCGGCACTCTTGTTATTATACTGAATTTATTACATTATCACAGCCATTTTGGCTGTGATAATGTAATAAATTAAGTATAATAATTCTGCATACTTTTAATCATCAAATATATATCAAGTTGTTACTTCTATATGAAACAATGCATTTCGGCAAAAATAAATGATTACTCCCTCAAACACTTTTCTAGATAAGTATGTTTTGCAATTTTGGTGAAATTGGCTACAGATGTTGAAACTAGATTATATTATAAATGTAAATGCATCTTACAGAGGAATGAACTTATAAACACAGCGAGTCTCATTACTTTTGATACCACCCTTGTAGGATTTTACAGTTATGTACATATATACATGTATTTTGAACATAGAACTATTGTCTGTTTCAAGAATGAGCCTTCTTTTTATTTCGTGAAATTTGGTCAAATGTGGTCAAATATTGATTTTATTACGAAAAATGAGTTCTCTATGGGAATTTAACATGAGGAAAAAAGATGTGGAGAACCTGGAGGAGGAGTCGAAAAAGCTTTGGAAATTGATTCTGAATTCTTGATAGATAGCTTGGAAATGATCTAACTAAGAAAACAAAAGTTAAATTTTGAAAATCGGTCCACTAGTTTTGAAATTAGAAACATTTTCCCATGTTAAATCCCCATAGAATATGAATATACACAGAATATGATATAATCATGGCCACTTGGCTTACATTCCAGGAGGAGAGGTGTATGTCTACAAGCCTCTCCCACGTGAACATCGTCTCTGGTGGCGCGATGGCTACGTATGGAAAAACCAAGGAGTGAGTCGTTTACCTCGGAAAAAACCTACAATAGAGAAACGATATTACCATGCTGTACTACAAGGTGGGGAGACAGACTTGACAATTTGCCGACACTGCTATTGTCAGGATCCCAAATACGACCCGGATTGTTTGACGCTCGTTCATTACATCGGAAACCTTGGACATGAGGAGAATTTGGCACGGGAGTCAGTAATAGGTAAGTTAGTGTGACATGTCAAATGGACTGGCAGCTGAGAAGGGGAACTTACTTTACCGGCTGATCTATTCTTATATTTGTCAATTTCATTACTTCAAAATACATGTACCTGAACATTGTGCTTGAAATCAAGCAACATGATCGTCTGAGCCTGAGCTATAGCACAGCTCAGGCTCAGACAATCAAATTGCTTGATTGCGAGTTGGCAATGCCAATAGATATTAAAGGTACATGCCCACTCAGTAGGCATAATATGTTCTTTATAGGTATTAAATAAGTGTATAATTGTATCACTATTCCACCAGTTCTAAAAATTACGAGTGCACAGTATACACCATTACCCCACGTATTGATTGGTATTATTATACATTTTATATCAGACGTAAATTTCCGCACCGATATCAGGGGCGATAACCGTGTTTCCTTAAAATGCTAATGGACATTACTATTTATTCTCTGTATTTATTTTTTGATGTGCAATCTGTCGAAAATATTATTTTTTCAGGTGACACATTTAACTAGTGTAAATAATTAAAAAAATATCATGCCTCATTTGCATATGAAAATAGCCTGATACCACCGCAAGTCATTATCATTAAAATAAATATTACTAAATTATTATATCTGTATAGCAGGTACTTGTAAGTTTTAGAACTGGTGGAATGGTGACACAATTATACACTTATTTAATTCCTATGAAGAACATTTTGTGCCTGAGTGGGCATGCACCTTTAAGAAACGGTGATAATCTGGGCAGGCAGTTGTGTACCAAATGTGTTCCTAGGACCAATCCTGATCTTCATTATGCAAGTCAACATAGACATAAATAATCATGGGGGGGGGGGGGGCGGACCCATGCACGCCCCCCCTAAACTTCGCAGAGTAAAGATTTTTTACATGTTACAAGGCACGTTTCTACGGTCGTTGTCTTATTGTTTCAAAATTTTAACGTTTTCAATCAAAAATCATGTCTAAACATACTGTGACAGTGTCAATATTTTTGCTCCAAAATGCGCCAGAACGCAGGAAATGCGATGGGACACTCTGCTTTGGGATATCATATATTTATACATCTTTCCCAGAATAACTTGTGTCTGAATCAGGGATCATTTTACAGGGCGAAATTATATCCCTAAATTGTCTGACTTCTCCCTATTTTGAGTTGAGGGAGAAGTTTTTCACTGTATAAAACAGAAATTTTGGTGAAAAAATTGTATATTTTCTCAAATCTTTAGTGAAAACTTCCCTATTTTGAAGGGCTAGCTTGAAACCTAGGAATATTTAGTTGTTACTAGTATTGCAAAACATAGTCTATATCAGGTAACCTTAATCAATAATACATTTGTAAAAGTAAAATACACATTGAATTTGAAATCTGTGGGTATAATACTGTTTAGATACAAAACTTATCTGGAGTTCTGATATATACACTGGTTGCTATTCAGGTCCACATGGTGTCCGGCTTAGAGACGTTTCAATGTAAATCAGACATTTGATCATTCTGAGCCATCGTTGTGTGCTATGCGATCACGAACGGACAATATCACCTGAGATATAAATAACCAAGAAGCTCATAAAAAATAAGATCACAGGTGTTTCCTTGGTGTCCAGTTTGGAGAGGTTCCACTGTAGATGATTATCATGAGGACTGTACATCATTAACTAAACTGGCCAATGATGTGACGTGTCATATATCTCCAGTCATATTTCCTTGTGATAGAAAATGGAGACGTAAATGATGGGGCAACAGAGATACAACTGGAAGAGGCTTCCACTCCTGTGACTACTGATGAAGGGGAAATAACCCTGTTTGTACAAGAGCCATCATCCGTGCTGATGGTCGAGAGTGGCGATAATATGGCAGTGCCACAAGAAACTCGGGTATGCTTACACACTGCTGTTGCATTCCGCGCTGGGGTAAACTGTTTCATGTCGAAAAATGCACCTGATAAGATGCCACTCGACTCTACTTTGAGCTATCTCACATAGATACATTTTTCATCTAGTATCCGGCGCAAGAAATTTGCGCCGGTTACTAGATGAAAATGTGTTTATGCAATATCTTCTGCATGTAGCTGAATGAGAATTTGTCATGAATCCAGCGTATATTTCGACATTGAACATTTTACACCGATGAGGAGTTCAGCACCAGTGTTACCATTTCAAGATGTGTGCTGTGCATTTAAAAAATACTATGTTCCTCTACATAAACAATAAATATAGGATTTAGCAGTAGCTTTGTGCACAGGTGGAAGACTCGGACCTATGACACCAAAAAAATGCCTATTAAAAAAAAATAAACCCCCCCCCCCCCCCAATAATCCCATTACCCCACCCACTTGGTCTCGTACAGTACTATACGATATAGCGTATAGTACTGTACGAGACCAAGTGGGTGGGGTAATGGGATTTTTTTTTAATAGGCATTTTTTTGGTGTCATAGGTCCGAGTCTTCCACCTGTGGCTTTGTGGTATAAACCCATCACATCCGGAATACGCTTTTAGGCGTATGCGCATTTTGTAACATTTTTTTAAATTTATTTGTTTATGCCCCTACTTTGCATATATATTTGCCCTTATTCATCTGTCCATCCGTGCACTGTCTGTGCATCCGTCTGTGCATCCACATTTGTTTGCGCATATATCTAAAAGTATTTGCCCAAGAGACTTGAAACTGTACAGAATGTTAATTAGCATGTGCAGTTGTGCATCTTGTGGTTTTGTTTTCGCCACAATACATACATACAAAGAAAAGTATGAGAAATTATTTGAAATATTCCAGTTTGAAATATACAGTTAGCCATTTCATCTGCAGAAGATTGGTGCGGCATGATGCAAACATATATGGTATTATCATCTAATCAAATGTTGTTTCAGACTGTGAACCAGTCATACAGTCTCCATCCTTCAGAAATTACCCTTGGACCCACATTAGTTGAGTCTTGAAATTAGGACTAATGTGGGTCCAAGGGTAATATATGATATGCAGGAGAGGATATAGCGATAGTCGATTTATGTTCATAAATGTGTGCTTTAGTAACATATTTTGTTTCTTAACATCTTGCGAATCACTCCACCGATTTTAATAATATTTGGCCTCAATGTGTGTCTAGTGATAGTGCTTTGTTTCACATAAACCCCACATCTGATCTCCCAATGTTAAGTCACTTTCACCTTGTTTATTATTATCATGGCCCCCATTGAGTGGATTAGTTCATGGGCCCTCACTTACTCCAAATTTCCTTTTAATTTAATGCTTATATATCCTGAATTTGAATGTTTTATATCCACAAATCAACCCACTGTACGTTTGTAGCATATGCCATGTAAGGTCCATCATCTATCTATACAGGAACACATTCAGATTTACGACCAGGGATTCCGCTGGCGATCGCCACGTTCGCAATTGGCGATAAAATGAATTTTTTTTTTTTTTTTTTTTTTTTTTTTTTTTTTTTCAAAATTGTAATTTTTTATCGCCAATTTTTTTAAGTGGCAATTTTTTATTTTCCCCAGTTTACGACCTGGAAAATTTATTCCTGACATGTATTAATTAAGCAGACAAATTGTCCATGTAGAATAGAAGTTATGAAAATGTGTATGGCTACTACCAGTTAAAAATAACACATATTTTATTTGTTTGCAATCAATGCAAGATCAATCCACTGAAATCACGACCCGGCTCGTCTGGATCTACACTGTTTGCCAATGTCACTATACAGGCCTGTGGTGTTGAAAGGGTTAATACATTTCAGGAAGCCTGTGCTGCTATTGAGACCATGATTGTCGACTTGGGTACTCCAACAATGGACGCCCTTCCAACACAGATTGTCATAGATGCCACTCCCCTGGCTACCACCCCCGACCTCATGGCTGCCAGTTCCCCGGCTACAACCCCTGATCTCACAGTTGCCATGGAAACAATGAAGGCTGCCCTCGAAGCCAACAAGGCAGATAAGCCAATGATGGAGATGTTCAGCAAGCTTATGGAATCTGTGGTATGTGGAAAATGGTGGATGTCACTCCTCACAGATACATACCAGACAACCCATGATGACCTAAGAAAATGTGTGATTTTTCATGAAATATATTTTCAGAAACTGTGATATTTTCTGCCCATGACGTCGAAAGATGACACAATCTTCATAGCAAATGCGGAATTGAATGAATTCTGCATTTGCTATGGAAATTTTGTTTACTTTTGACCACTTGCCAGACTTTGATAATATTTCACATCAATGTTTGTCTACGGATGATGCTTCATTACGCACACCCCCACATCCAAATTCTCAAGGTCAAGGTCATTTATTTATTTGTAATGTTCACCGGTTTTGTAACAGAAATGCGTTAAACTTATTGTTTTTTCACAATATCTCTTTAACTCCTTGCCAGACTTTGATAATAGTTCACATCAATCTTTGTCTAGCGATGATGCTTCATTTCTCACACCCCCACATCCAAATTCCGTGGCGGAATTCTTGTTTATGTAAACAATCGTAAATTTTGTAAATATTTTTTATGAAATATCGTACATGCTCTTAGGTACAAAATCACATAGCTTGTCTCATATAAAAAATATTTACAAAACCTGTGATGTTGTCTTTAAATGAAACCAAAAGTTGTCAAAATTTCATAGCAAATGCGGAATTCTGCTCTGAACATATTGTCAACGTTTGACATCATTTACCGAAAACATTGTATATTTTGTAAGTATATTTCACGAGATATCACACATCTTCTTATCTTAGGTACAAAATTACGTGGCTTGTCTCGTGTCAGGATTAGAAACTTTCGGAAGTTAGCAGTTCACTTCAGGTGAGTGAGCATTGTAAACTGGTTGTGGTTCTAGTTTGCAACTACAGTTGTGGCAAATGCCCAAAGCTCCTTTGTTAAACAGCTTGATCCTCCAACCTGCAGTGACCTTGACCTTTCAGACGTCGGCGAAGTCAGAGGTGGAGTATACGCTGGTCGTGTCAGACAAGAACAGCGGGGAAAGTTCTCTATTCGGCTCACAGGAAGGGAAGGAAATTGTCAGCCAGTCTCCGCAGATACTCACCCGACTTGGTAAACATACTATTAAACTGATCTCCAATTGTCTTCTATCGCCCACATTGTCTGTGTAGAAGATCTTACATGCGGCTGTTGCTGGAGAAATAGAGCTTACAGGATTTGTGAACAGAGTAGATCCTGATTAAATAGCCAGGGGTGTGAATTTTCCTATTTTCAGCTCATTTCCTCTTTTTTTAATAAAAAAATAAAAGCTGTCCAAAAATCTTACTTTTGTCGAGGGGGTGATGGGTTTCCTCTTTTTTATTACATTTTTCACCAATTTCCTCTTTTCTCACAATATGCTGCTCACACCCCTGAACAGCACACTCCTGTAGCCTGGTGGTGATATTTATTGCTTGTTAGAAGCATGACGGGTGTTTCATTGATGGGATGGCGAACAGTGCAGATCTGGGATATTTACATTGTATTAACCCATTAAATGTGGAATGAAATACGGGTATGAAATTTATGAAATATTTTTATTTTTTTTTTATTTCTCAGTGAAAGTTTATGTTGTGACCACTCATTTGAACCGTCTCAACATATACTTCTGAGCGCATAGAAGGAAAATATTTAGGATTTTCCGCAAACATAATGGTGTATCCTCAAGTTCACTGATTTCATAAGAACCGAGGCTATACCGAGTTTCTTGCTAAATCAGTCAACAAGTTTAATAAAGTTCATATTAAATCGATATAATTGTTAAATTTAAAATTATATTTATTAAGTAACTTGATAAGCATGGTATCAGTAGCCTATTTCATCAACATTGCAAAGTATACTTTACTAGCACAGTATACTTTGAGGGAGTAATCATTTATTTTTCCTGAAATGCATTATTTCATATAGAACTAACAAATGCATATATTTCATGATTAAAAGTATGCAGAATTATTATACTGAATTTATTACATTATCACAGCCAAATTGGCTGTGATAATGTAATAAATTCAGTATAATAAAAATTAATAAATTGATCATAAAATTGAAAATTTCTCCCTCAAAGTATACTTTGCTACTAAAGTATACTTTGCAATGTTGGTGAAATAGGCTACAGAACTTGAAACCTTGAATTGTACTGATCACCTATTACATTGTGAAAGCCTATTTTCTGCAATAAAGTGGTTGTGTGCATTCACATGCCCTTTGTTGTTGAGTGGTATTTACTTACAACTTTCAGTTCTGTACTTGGATTTATCAGTGAAATTATGATGTGCCTACTGAGTGGGCATGTACCTTTAATAGAGGAAATTGAAAATTGTATTTTCTCTGTATTTACAGTGAAAATCTATTTGTATTTCACTGAAATACAAATAGATTTTCACTGTAAATAAAGAGAAAATACAATGTTCAATACAAATAGATTTTCATGCCCACTCTGAAGTAGGCACAAACTGTTCTCTATAGGAATTAAATAACTGTATGATTGTGTCACTATTCCACCAATTCTAAAATTTACGAGTGCCTGCTATACAGATATAATCATTTAGAAATATTTAGTTTACTGATAGTGACTCTCAGGCTATTTCATATATAAACTAGAAAAAGTCGATGGCGCGCCATCGCAATATACCCACTTTCCCCAAATGCTAAGTCCGAAAGGGGGAGGTAATCCATGATGGAGGGTCGGATAAAAAATCCGAATTCACTTTGCGCATCAGCACATCAAAACGAAGCTACGAACCAAATATCAGACGCGTAGGTATTAAGGAGGTGAAAAAGTTTTTCGAGTTACAAGGAAAAAAAAAATGGGAAAGTTTTGTTACAAGGAAAAAAAATGGGAAAATCTGATGTGCGAAAGGGGGAGATAATCCATTATGGAGGGTCGGATGAAAAATCCGAATTCACTTTGCGCATGTGCACATGATAACGAAGCTACATAGCAAATATGAGGCGCGTAGGTATGAAGGTGAAAAAGTTTTTCGAGTTACAAGAAAAAATGGGAAATTCTGAGTCCGAAAGGGGGAGATAATCCATGATGGAGGGTTGGATGAAAAACACGAATTCACTTTGCGCATCTGCACATGATAACGAAGCTACATAGCAAATATGAGGGCGTGAGGTATGAAAGGTGAAAAAGTTTTTCGAGTTACAAGAAAAAATGGGAAAAAATAAATTCTGAGTCCGAAAGGGGGAGATAATCCATGATGGAGGGTTGGATGAAAAACACGAATTCACTTTGCGCATCTGCACATGATAACGAAGCTACATAGGAAATATGAGGCGCGTAGGTATGAAGGTGAAAAAGTTTTTCGAGTTACAAGGAAAAAATGGGAAATTCTGAGTGCGAAAGGGGGAGATAATCCATGATGGAGGGTCGGATGAAAAATCCGAATTCACTTTGCGCATCTGCACATGATAACGAAGCTACATACCAAATATCAGGCGCGTAGGTATGAAGGTGAAAAGTTTTTCGAGTTACAAGAAACGTGACGGACGTACGGACGGACGTACGGACGTACGGACGTACGGACGGACGGACACCCGTGACGAAAACAATATACCCATTTTTTTTTCCTAAAAAAGTGGGTATAAAAAACAATATACCCATTTTTTTTTCCTATAAAAGTGGGTATAATTAATTATTTTAATTATTTATACTAATTAAATGTTACAAGAAACGTGACGGACGTACGTACGGACGGACGGACGTACGGACGGACGGACACCCGTGACGAAAACAATATACCCATTTTTTTTCCCTAAAAAAGTGGGTATAATTAATTATTTTAATTATTTATACTAATTAAATGTGTCGTCTGAAAAAATAATATTTTTGGCAGATTATAAAGTATGATCAGTGATATCAGTGTGGAAATTTATGTCAGATATAAAATGTATAATAATGCCAATCATTACGTGGAGTACTGGTGAATGAATGTTTATTTTGCCAGAAAATGTCTCGGATGATATAAAGAACATGTTGTGCCTACTGAGTGGACATGTACCTATTTTGTTAATGGGGCTGGGTGTTCGTATACATACAATGATCACTTTCAAGGAATACAGGCATTCTTAAATAGTAATCAGAAAACTTGTTATTATACCCACTTTTTTAGGTACGTTTCTTGTAACTCGAAAAACTTTTTCACCTTCACACCTACGCGCCTCATATTTGGTATGTAGCTTCCTTATCATGTGCAGATGCGCAAAGTGAATTCGGATTTTTGATTCGACCCCCTCATGGATTATCTCCCCCGTTCGGACTCAGAATTTCCCATTTTTTCCTTGTAACTCGAAAAACTTTTTCACCTTCATACCTACGCGCCTCATATTTGCTATGTAGCTTCGTTATCATGTGCAGATGCGCAAAGTGAATTTGGATTTTTGATCCGACCCTCCATCATGGATTATCTCCCCCTTTCGGACTCAGAATTTCCCATTTTTTCCTTGTAACTCGAAAAACTTTTTCACCTTCATACCTACGCGCTTCATATTTACGGCCTCATTACGGCTTTCCCATATGCTATATAGCTTCGTTATCATGTGCAGATGCGCAAAGTGAATTCGGATTTTTGATCCGACCCTCCATCATGGATTATCTCCCCCTTTCGGACTCAGAATTTCCCATTTTTAGCGAGGTTTTTTTGAAAAAAAATCCAGGCTATTGGATTGGCGAAAGGCGGCGGCGGGCGGGCGGGCGGCGGGCGGGCGGGCGGGCGGCGTCCACAATCAATGTTAAGTTTTCGTGTTTGAGTCCATTTCTTTGTACTGTACTATACACCTAGGACCACCAAACTTTCACAGACTTCATAATCAAGGGGTCCCACCACATATCACTATCCAACATGTTACTTTTTTTTTAACTTCACCATTTTTTTCCGCGTAGTCGACTTAGCCATTTTCAATGTTAAGTTTTCGCGTTTACAATGTTAAGTTTTCGTGTTTAAGTCCATTTCTTTGGTACTGTACCACCTAGGACCACCAAACTTTCACAGCTTCATAATCAAGGGGTACCCACCACATATCACTATCCAACATGTTACTTTTTTTTTTAACTTCACCCATTTTTTCCGCGCAGTCGACTTAGCCATTTTCAATGTTAAGTTTTCACGTTTACAATGTTAAGTTTTCGGTGTTTAAGTCCATTTCTTTGGTACTGTACCACCTAGGACCACCAAACTTTCACAGCTTCATAACCAAGGGGTGCCTACCACATACAACTATCCAACATGTGACCATTTTTTTACCTTCACCTATTATTTCTACGTAATTGACTTAGCCATTTTCAACGTTAACTTTTTAACGTACGTCTGGTTAGAGTTTTTTGGTTAAAACTTTTTCGTTATACTATATCTCTGCAACTGCTTTGCCCATTACCTTGAAACTTCACATGGGTGTTTATCATCATCCATATTTTCATTCTAACCCCCAACCGTGCGGCCCCTGTTGCCAATGTCAAGGTCAAATTACTTTGGAATGTTTTGAATTTAAAGTTTTTTCGTGTACTATATCTCTGCAACTGCTTGCCCAATACTTGATACTTCACATGGTTTTGTTTATCATCATTGTCGCACCTGCTTGCGGAAAGCGCGATTCCTGTGCCCAATGTCAAGGTCAAATTATTTTTCTTTGAAAATTTTTTGTTAAAGATTTTCGTGTACTATATCTCTGCAACTGCTTCACCCCAATACCTTGATACTTCACATGGGTGTTTATCATCATTGTCGCACCTGCTTGCGGAAAGCGCGATCCTGTGCCCAATGTCAAGGTCAAATTACTTTGAATATTTTGTTAAAGTTTTTTCGTGTACTTATATCTCTGCAACTGGCTTCACCCAATACCTTGATACTTCACATGGTGTTTATCATCATTGTCGCACCTGCTTGCGGAAGCGCGATCTGTGCCCAATGTCCAAGGTCAAATTATTTAACTTTGATTTTTTTTGTTAAAAGTTTTTTTTGTGTACTATATCTCTGCTAACTGCTTCCCACCCAATACCTTGATACTTCACATGGGTGTTTATCATCATTGTTGCACCTGCTTGCAGAAAGCGCGATCCTGTGCCCAATGTCAAGGTCAAATTACTTTTAATTTTTTTGTTATTAAAGTTTTTTCATGTACTATACTCTGCAACTGCTTCACCCAATACCTTGATACTTCACATGGGTGTTTATCATCATTGTCGCACCTGCTTGCGGAAAGCGCGATCCTGTGCCCTATGTCAAGTTCAAATTACTTTGAATTTTTTTGTTAAAGTTTTTTTGTGTACTATATCTCTGCAACTGCTTCACCCAATACCTTGATACTTCACATGGGTGTTTATCATCATTGTCACACCTGCTTGCGGAAAGCGCGATATCGTCGGCATTTTGGCATACGTCCGTCCGTTCGTCCGTGTGTCCGGTTAAAGTTTTTTGGTTAAAGTTTTTCCATCTACTATATCTATTTTTTTAGTGTCCATGCCTCGCCCCAAGGCGCGACATGCAGGCCACGGCCATCTAGTCTACAAAAAGTGGGTATAATTATGTTATCCAAGTGTCTATGCTTGGAAAAAACCTGGCCTTCGTGGCTTTGCCTCATTTCTTGTTTCCTTGTAACTCGAAAAACTTTTTCACCTTCATACCTACGCGCCTGATATTTGGTATGTAGCTTCGTTATCATGTGCAGATGCGCAAAGTGAATTCGGATTTTTGATCCGACCCTCCATCATGGATTATCTCCCCCTTTCGGACTCAGAATTTCCCATTTTTTCCTTGTAACTCGAAAAACTTTTTCACCTTCATACCTACGCGCCTCATATTTGCTATGTAGCTTCGTTATCATGTGCAGATGCGCAAAGTGAATTCGGATTTTTCATCCAACCCTCCATCATGGATTATCTCCCCCTTTCGGACTCAGAATTTCCCATTTTTTCCTGTAACTCGAAAAACTTTTCACCTTCATACCTACGCGCCTCATATTTGCTATGTAGCTTCGTTATCATGTGCAGATGCGCAAAGTGAATTCGGATTTTTCATCCGACCCTCCATCATGGATTATCTCCCCCTTTCGGACTCAGAATTTCCCATTTTTTCCTTGTAACTCGAAAAACTTTTTCACCTTCATACCTACACGCCTCATATTTGCTATGTAGCTTCGTTATCATGTGCAGATGCGCAAAGTAAATTCGGATTTTTGATCCGACCCTCCATCATGGATTATCTCCCCCTTTCGCACTCAGAATTTCCCATTTTTTCCTTGTAACTCGAAAAACTTTTTCACCTTAATACCTACGCGTCTGATATTTGGTTCGTAGCTTCGTTTTGATGTGCTGATGCGCAAAGTGAATTCGGATTTTTTATCCGACCCTCCATCATGTATTACCTCCCCCTTTCGGACTTAGCATTTGGGGAAAGTGGGTATATTGCGATGGCGCGCCATCGACTTTTTCTAGTTTGTAGTACAATCATACTTTATTTTGCACCTTGTTAACACCGGTCAATATATTTTCATTTTCCACTCATTAAAATACTAGGTTTGGTGTACCCACAATGATTTAGCTTACACCAAATACAACCAATATCCTCACATTATAGGATTTAATGGCCTTTTTGTGGAATTTATCGGGGTATAAACTTGGAAAAGTCGCGGGAATACTGGACGAAGCAATAAAAAATCACAATTTTCTAGAAAAAAAAAAAGAAAAACAAAAGATTTTTTTTTTGATTTTTTTTCGAAAATTATAATTTTTTAAGGCCTCGTCCAGTATTCCCACGACTTTTCCAAGTTTATATCCCAATAAATTCTACAAAAAGGCCATTCATTTCTTATAATTCCAGCATTTGAAATACATGTACATTCATCAAGAAAATGTGTTTATTTTCCGTTTTCTTAACTGCACCTGACGGTTACGGAAAGTAGTTTGGCATGGGAGTTTACTGGGATATAAATTTTGGACAGAGACTTGCTACGGACCAATCAAATGTTAGGGAATTGTGTAAATATTTTTGTGCTGGAGTTATACATGCATATATAGAAGATCTGAACCAGTTTCCATTTGATACGAGATTTATGAAACTAGTCATGCACAATTTATGCACCGAGTGAGGTGCATAAAATTACTGACGAGTTTCATAAATTTTGTATCAAATGGAAGTGAGTTTGAGCTTCTGTTTATTACATGACTTTGCACTCTAAATAGTAGAGATATCCGCTATGTTTCACTTCAGTGAGAAGACGCCATTGTATGGTTGACTATTTTCGCTTCTAGTTGAAAATTTCCACTGAGAAAAATAATTTGAATACTAGCTATAAACATAGGTATTATAAATATGCCATATTATAGGTCTCTGTTCTTTACTTAACGGGAGCGCATTTTAACAATTGTAATGATTTTACTGAGTCACGACACTTCTAATGACGTTTAAAATAGGATGACATCAACGTCAAAACATTGTTGCTTTGTCGCGCCATTTGGAACGTCTTCATGTTGTTCATATGGCATAATGTTAACTGATAATACGAATACGTAATTACAGTGATACGGCCAGCCAATCAAATTCTCTGTGGGTGTTATTACACATGTGTTGTATGACATTTATGAAATTGGTTACAACACGGCATAACAAGCTTTTCATGTTATAAAGTTTTATATGCCGCATGCTTTATAGGTAAACGGCGCAGAAGTGGAGAGCTGTCAACATCAAAGGTAATTGATGATGAAGAGCCGCTGCCCAAGATTACAAGATCCAGAATGAGAGAAAAGGCCCCTGATAAACCGGACAGTAATGTAGGTGTGAAGAAAAGGGGTAGACCTCGACTCTCAAAATCTGTGTCAGAAAACAGACAGACAGAACAAGTTTCATGTGTAACAGATTTTAGTGCACCAACAGAACAAATGAATAACATATCAGGACAACATAAATCTATTGACAGAAAAAATAAAACACCATCTACAACTGTGGCTATTGAAGGTGTAATGTCTCCAGAAAAGAATTCACGATCTAGTATTAGAACTAGAAAGGTTGACTCTCCAAATTGGCGTGACATTTTAAGTGGGCGTAAATCATTTGATAAAACACAAGATAGCATAAAGCCAAACAAAATTTCCGGGAAGAAATTATTGTTAGATGATAATGTAAATTACACACATCTTGATGATGATTTATTTAATGAGTATGGGTTGCTAGACTTCTCCATAAAACTGGAAACTATAGATGAAGGTTATAATTTCGGTCTGGAACCAGATGGAGAAGGCCATTCCAAGGATTCTGTCAAAAAGACTGCCGATCAGGAAAGTAATTGTGCAGAATTATCGGAACATGGGGAGTCATCACAGAAGAGAAGGTGCATGTCACCTAGGTATTCAATGGGTGAGAATGAAAATGGTACACCAAATAAAGGAAAAGGTAAAATAAAAGGCACACCAGCGGCATCCAATGGCCAAGGTAGTCAGAACCATCTGGGTAATAAAACACTAAAACATGGTGCCAACAAGAAGAAAACTGATGGTAACCCTATACAAACAGTTGACGACACAAATAATTCTTCAAGGCGTTCTCAAAGACGTATTTCACACACCAGAAAGTATGAAGAATTTCAAATGGACACTCCTCTAATCAGACATTCACAATCAAATGACCTTGATACCAAATCTCTCCATACAAAGGTAGACGAATCGGGCAGAAATATAAGTAAAACAAAGGCTCGAACATCCAGTAATAAGGCAGTGGCTTCACTAAAGAATTTACCACAAAAACAAAGAAAATCCTCTCCTGGGACAACTTTTCGACTGGACATCAAATGCGAAGTACCTTCTTGTGGTAGGAAATTTTCTCAGATGTATCGGCTGCATCAACATATGTGGCTGGATCATCCTGATTGTGCAAGTAATACAAATCCTATGAAGAAAGATGGTAGGGGACGAAAACCAAAATCAAAGGCCGGTCAACATGGCGGTAAGATTGCAGAATACGACAAACAAATGGAGATGTTTGATGCACTTGAAGAGATAGGTAGCATTGGAGACGGGTCTGACTTTGATGAGAATGATTCTGACTGGAATGTGGAACTGGATAGCCAGCAGTCTGCCAACCAAGGCGGGTCTGGTGAAACACAGAACACTGAAGTAGAAGACAAAGCTGGAATTGTTAAGAAACCAGGCACTGGAAAAACAAACCTTAAAAAGCATGGGACAAGAAAATCTGGCTTTGTGAAGAAAGAGGCGAAAGCCCCCAAGTGTCTACTTTGTGGCTTAATCTATACTGACCGCCGTGACATGGAGCAACATGTGCTTCTTATACATAAACAGCAGCTGTCTGATATCGAGTCAGCTCAACTCTCTAAGAAAGAAGAGAATATGGGATTTGAATGTTGGGAATGTAGCACTAGGTTTAATACCAGTTCTGATTTGAGTTATCATAAACGTGTCCTGCATAAAGTTGATTATGGTTCATTCATGTACTTCGGATTTGTAGCTGAGAATGACCGGTACTGTTGTGAAATTTGTCAGGCTGATTTTGATTCCATGGATAATTATCTTGATCATAGATCAGATCATTTAAAATTTCCATTTTTGTGTCGTTTATGTGGTTATGGTTTTAATGATGCTGAACTATATGCAGAGCATACACAATCCGACTGTAAAGTCAAATCCTTGCACTTAGGTTGTGGCATGTGTGAGCAAAAGTTTCAAAGCTGTGACACTAGGCGTAAACACATTTATGCAATACATGAGAGAACGACAGATTTCGTTTGTCATCACTGTGGATTATGTTTTGACATAATGGATGAATTGAAAGAACATTTTCCTACGCACATAAAGGATAAAATTTTTAAATGTGAATTTTGTGACAAGTCCTTTCTGGAAAAACGGCGCTTGATAGATCATCGTTCTCGTCACCGCGCTACAAAGTCGGTCTTATGTCCGGTTTGCTATAAATATTTTAGCAATGAAAAAAGCATGGAACGGCATCGCAAGTCACATTGCAAGAATATGTTTGAGTGTTTGCATTGCCATAAAAAGTTTGCATTTCAGGAGGCTCTAATTGACCATGAAGAAATTCACATTCAGGATGAAATGGACGGAAAGGAGAGCGATAACTGTGACGTTAGTGGCAAGTTACTTCCTGCTGCAGATCTACAAGAAAAGAAGGACCACGATTGCCAATTTTGTGACTTGACATTTTTATCAGCAACTGAACTCGCAAGGCACAGAAAAAGTGCTCACCCTACAGCTGAGTCACCAGAACAGTCAGCAGTAGAGATTAAGAAAATTGGGGATATGTGGAATTGTGGGGCATGTGGATTTTCTACTTTGTTTAAAGGCCGCCTCAAAAGGCATATGGAAATACATGAAGTTAACAAACAATTTAAGTGTGACTTCTGTAGAAAAAAATTCCAAACCTATAGCTCACTCTCAACACATAGAATCGTGCATCGGAGTAGAATTGGAAATAACAAAGGTCGTTCTTTCCCCTGTAGGTGGGCAAATTGTAAACATGCATTTACGAAGAGGGCAAAATTAAAACGACATATGGCATCCCATCTGTTCCGGCTGAAGAAGGGATTCGATAATTGTGATTGCAAAGATTGCTCAACGACAACATCTGAAACTGTGGTAACTGTAGTAGGTAGTGAAATTGTTCTTGGTGAAATTGTTGAATCTATTAATAATGATAATGCTGTCCGGCACGCTTTCACTGAACCTGGATCTGGTCAACACATTGTAAGAAATAATGAGGAAGATGTCAGTTTAATGAAGCCCATAAACTCTGAACCACAGACTGCATCTTTAGAAATTTTGCAAAGTGCAATTTCTCAAATTGAGCACATCGAAGATCAAACTAAACTGGAAGGAGATTGTCGTAGTTCTCAGAATGATATACTCTGGCATGGTGATAGCAATTCTTTAGATACCACTACCAAAGGAACTAAAACTGAAGTGGATGAAATGACTGAAAAAACTAACGATAAAACTGAATCAAATCCTGTTATTCCAAAAATAGGTCAAGATAGTGGTGATGGAATTTACTTTGAATGTGCTCTGTGTGACAAGCGATTCCCCACCAAATGTAAAGTCCTGGAGCACAATAATACTGACCATGCAGATCACTCGTACCCCACATGTGATGTTTGTCACAAGACATTCCTGGATCCGAAGAATTTAATTGAACATAAATCTGTACATACTGGGGCAAAACCATGGGTATGTAAAGACTGTGGCAAGACATTTCGTATAAAAACATCATGGCGTCAGCATTGCTATATTCATGCAAAAATTAAGCCATATTATTGTTCTATTTGTGGCCATGGATTCACACAGAAAGGATATTTTGATCAGCATGTTAAACGTCATACTGGTGATCTGCCTTTTGAATGTGAGATTTGTCATAAGAGGTTTGTGACAAAAGATTGTCGCAAGAGACACATGTATGCACACACTGGCAAAAAGCCACGAGTCTGTGACGAATGTGGAAAGTCCTTTGTTGATATCACTGCTCTGAAAATACACCAGAGAACACACAAGAATGAGAGACCTTTCACATGTGAGAGATGTGACAAGTCATTCTATGAAAACGCTAAACTTACACGGCATCTTAAAACAGTACATGGATTAAACCTGACTATGATTTCTGATTATTTTTCCACAAAATGTGGAGCCGGTGTTGGCTGGAGACGCAGGAGCAAGCATTTGATCAGTGACCAAGACGAACAAGCAACACAAATTGTTTACATCGATAAGCACGGGAAAGTGTTAAATACAGTGGAAAACCAGGATCATGGTGCTGAGCAGACGACAGTTGATGATAGCACGGTAAACAGGGAGGAAAGTTGTGATGGAAATGAACAGACCGTTGCCGCTGCATCACAAACTACTGATGATAGTGTGTCTGATAATGACAACACTAGCACGTTTGTAACTACTGAGACTGGATTAAAACGTATAACCAGACCGAATGCTGATGGACAACTAAAAGTGGAAGCTTCAAGTGTGCCTGGAGATGCATCTACCCAAGTTAGTTATACCAGCGGCCAATCCTAATGTGCCCGTCTCCAATATGCAAATAATAGATGGAAATATGGTTCAGAATCATAATTGTGTTGAAATGTCAGTTGTAGATGAAGTAACATCTAATACCCAACATCTTGAAATCCTATCTCAAGCTCTTGCCAGCCATGGGGTGAGTACTGGCCAGGTTCAGGTTGCAGATGGAGTGAAAGTGGAACAATTCCAGGAGCAGGATGATGGAACTGTCAGGATATATGCACAGCAGGACGGAGCGGCGACGGAGAACTTTAGTATCAATATTGGGGAAGATGGCACAGTTGATGCTGCAGACATCGAGGCATTACGTAACATGTACAGTGACCAGCCGATCGTGATCGTTTTGGAGAGTCAGCCTCAATAGTTCAACACGGCAGTTTATCTTGGCATTATGGTGTGCAACACACTCCATATGTCCACGGAGTCTGATCTGCGGCTATGCTGTTTGCATCCCAGTCACCTAAAGAGCCTTTAAGTTGCTGTTATTACCATAATGATTTGATCCTAATTTGGAAATGTAACGGTGTATAGGATACAGATATACATGTACAAGTATTACACATGTTGTATGGTGTCATATCTGAGCCAGCAGCCCATATTAGAATGGCAGGTCATTACTCCCTCACCACAACAAACAACTGGCTAATGATAGCTACTGTACAACATTTTCAATTATTCGGCTGCCAGCTGAGAATAGGTACCTTACTACATTTATGACCAGCATAGCTCCAGATCAGCCTGGACTGTGTGGCTGTACTAGTGGACCAGGATCTACTGTTGTTGCCAAATCCATTAGGTCCCTTTTCTCAACCGGGGGACCAAGTCGCAAATCATGATCATCTTACACAGTCACACAGTTGCCCAGATTGGGATCCAATCTCTGCTGATGGCAGTAAGGCTCTATCATGACTGAATAGGGACCCCTCCTACCCACACTGACACTGAGAAGGTATGCCTGTCAGAGAAACGTGAACCTTACAGCATTTGCAGACCAGATCCGACCTGCAAACGCTGTACGGTGCATGTTCCTCTTCCATGCAACAATGAATGATTGTTGGATTGCTCAAAAAGAAAAGACATCTTCATGTCTAAAAAATAAATATATGCTGTATGACAATGGAATTTTACTCATTATAATAATGTAGACACCTTGATTGTAATATGTTTCATTTTACCAGATATTTATTGTTAGCTTCATAAGATATCTTTATGGACCAAACACATATCATTTCTGGAATAATAGTGAAAAATTACCTTGTAATGTGCAGTGGATTACATTTGGGTTTTATGCAAAAAATATATTTGTAGATGATATAGCTAGCTTATTTTGCTGGTGACATCATAATCTACTATGCTATTAGATATCTTTATCATTTTTATAATATTCACAACACATGAATTGAGGAATCCGGAATATCCTTCATCTGAAATAGTGTGTGACAGTAGTACAGCTATGCGGACAATTTGACAAAATATTCTGTTTACAAGTGTGGAATATCCATTTTGCATAGCATGGCATATGATGGATACGGTTTACTCCAGTTTAGTAACCAGGGGGCCGTTTCACTAAACTTTGTACAACTAAAATGTTCGTAAGTGCAACATTATGATAGTCGGTAAATGTCACATTAACAACCTTTTCTTGTAAACAATTATTTAATTTTTGCACTTACGAACATTTTAATCGTACAAAGTTGTGAAACGGCCCCCTGGTCTGGATTGAAGTAAACACAGTGTGTCGCAAGCACATTCTGATATCCTTAAATATTTTGATATGATAAATCAGAAATGTCCTATAAAATTGCATACTAACATTTATGGATGTCGCCACCTTATAGTATCAGACGTTTCATAGTTATTTCGAAAAAACTGCATAAGTGCCAGTGTTCTCAAACTATTCTGAAAATGATACAGCTATGATCACATCAGCAGACACTGTTTTATATTATTGTCGCGCCCGCTTGCGGAAAGCGCGATATAGTCGGCACTTTGGCGTACGTACGTAAGTGTGTCCAGTTAAAGTTTTTGGTTAAACTTTTTGGTTAAACTTTTTCGTTATACTATATCTCTGCAACTGCTTTGCCTATTACCTTGAAACTTCACATGGGTGTTTATCATCATCTATACTTTCATTTTACCCCCCTCACGTGCGGCCCCTGTGCCCAATGTCAAGGTCAAATTACTTTGAAGTTTTTGGTTAAAGGTTTTTTATTAAAGTTTTTCGTTATACTATATCTCTGCAACTGCTTTGCCCATTACCTTGAAACTTCACATGGGTGTTTATCATCATCCATATTTTCATTCTACCCCCCACCCGTGCGACGCCTGTACCCAATGTCTAGGTCAAATTACTTTGAAGTTTTTGGTTAAAGTTTTTTCATGTACTATATCTATGTACCTACTTTGCCCATTACCTTGAACCTTCACATGCCTGTTTATCATCATCCATATTTTCATTCTACCCCCACCCGTGCGGCCCCTGTGCCCAATGTCAAGGTCAAATTACTTAGTTTTTGGTTAAAGTTTTTGGTTAAAGTTTTTTCATGTACTATATATATATATCTCTGCACCTGCTTTGCCCATTACCTTGAAACTTCACATGGGTGTTTATCATCATCTATATTTTCATTCTACCCACCTCCCGTGCGACCCCTGTGCCCAATGTCAAGGTCAAATTACTTTGAAATTTTTGGTTAAAGTTTTTGTCGCGCCCGCTTGCAGAAAGCGCGATATAGTCGGCACTTTGGCGTACGTGTGTACGTACGTCCGTCCGTGCGTTCGTATGTATGTGCGTACGTACGTGTGTCCAGTTAAAGTTTTTTGGGTAAAGTTTTTTCGTCTACTATATCTCTTTTTTTAGTGTCCATGCCTCGCCCCAAGGCGCGGCCATCTAGTTTGCTTTGCTGGGCCAATTGCACTTTATCACATGATTGTTTCAGCTGTTGCGGAGATATTTGACTGTAACTGGAGAAATGGGTCTTATGACATTTATGGATCTTCTTTGCACTCCTGTAGCCTATTTCATCAACATTGCAAAGTATACTTATCTAGCAAAGTATAGTTTGAGGGAGAAATTTTCAATTTGAGAGGATAAACTTTTTTGGCTGTGATAATGTAATAAATTCAGTATAATAATTCTGCATACTTCTAATCATAAAATATATGCAGTCGTTATGAAATAATGCATATCGGAATAAATAAATGATTACTCCCTCAAAGTGTACTTTGCTAGATAAGTATACTTTGCAATTTTGATGAAATCGGCTACTGAAGCCTGTTGAGGATCAAAACTAAGAAGCATGGGTGCTTCATTGACTGAATGGCGAACAGTCCCACTCAGACAGTGTGGCTGATGGCGAACAGTCCCACTCAGACAGTGTGGCTGATCTGCAGTATATACGAGTGGTATGAAATGTCCATATTTCACGAGAAATATGGACATGTCACACTACGAGATGAACATATATGTCATATTCGTTGCAAAAATATGAATATTCTATTTATGATATACCGCTCCATGGAAATTAGCAGTTTTTTAGACTGTATACGGTAATGAATGTGTATTTGTAGTCCGGCACTGCAGGTGCGCGTTATGAATATAGATAGTGGAAGTAGTCGTATATGCACCGGAAGTTCTTTATTTCATCGATGAGAACATATGACTTTTATTTACATCGTATAACTATGTACCGTATTTCATGGGTAGGTATATAATAAACACCTTTTTCTTGTACACAATTACTGGATTTGCATTTTTGATAGCCTATGTTCAATAAATGTAAATCCATCAATTGAAATTTCCAGACGATCATAAATTTGCACTTACGAACATTTTAGTCGTACGAAGTTTAGTGAAACTGCCACCAGGGTTTTGACCTCAAACCTGAGTTTGAGGAATAATAACCAATTGTGATCTCGATTGAGAAATAACTGCATTTGTCTTGCCATACTATAACAAAGCTGTGTCTGGGACATCTGATTTCTATGAACATAGTTTCTAGTCCTCTTTGTTATATTGCAAGTGCATGTAGTCGTATACAACTGACTGGGAGTGTAAAATTCGACAAACAGTTACTCTCTCTATCTTTTTCTATGGTAAACACATTGTACATGTACTGTACTGTTACTGATTTTCTCGGGCACTGGAGCGAGTGGAATTTACATGTCACATGTTAGTACTTCTTAATTATGAATGTTATTTGTTTGTTGCCTTTTTGTGTGACTGAACACTGATTATTTGTGGCTCATACTGGAGAAATTGGGCTTATAGGATTTGTGACCAGTGTAGCTCCCAATCAAATTGCACACTCCTATAGATTTTTACGATCTATATTGCTTGTTAGAAGCATGACAGGTGTTCCATTGATGGAATGGCGAACAGTGCAGATCCTGATCAGACTGCGGATGCACTGGCATGAGCTGGATCTACACTGGTCGCAAAACCCATAAGCCCCATTTCTCCAGTCACAGCCACATGTATGTCTCCTATAGTTATAATAGAAGGCAGACATGTTGCTTTACTCTTGAAGTTCTGTACATCAATATTCATTTACATCGAGATCTTTGTAAGAGTCAAGAGTCCCGTCATAACTTCAATGTAGCTTCATGGACTATTCATCCTTACCGGAATCCCAACCAGAGACCTGTAGCCGATTTCACCAACATTGCAAAGTGTACTTATCTAGGGAGGAATTTACAATTTAAAGAGTGGGTGGCAGGTGGGAGCACGCGATGGGTAATTTAACGATCGAGGTTCATCCTTAGCGGAATCCCGACTGGAGACCTGTTTGGCCCTCACATACGTACGTCTTTGGCATTTTGTATGTGACAGTTGAATCTGGTTATACCCCTTCTGTGAGTATTACGATATTCATAATCCTATATTAGGGGAAGGGGCCAAGTGACTTGGTGTGGTATGGACCTGGCATCAGGTCAGGTTATTCTAATTTCAGGGCTGAATATATTTGTTCTCGATGTAAATATTCCGTTCTGATTTTGGTATTTTCCCCCCAGTGCAGCAGCTTAAAATGGGATCGAACCTGTTTGCCCGGCCTTACAAGACCTTAGGTGTTGATAGGCCGTTAAACACTAATAAACTAAACAAACAAACAAACAAACAATTTAAAGATAAATTTATTATTTTTTAGCCAGGTTTTTTGGAAAAAAAACCAGGCTATTGGATTGGCGAAAGAAAGGGCGGTCGGGCGGGCGGGTGCGGGGCGGGCGGGCGGGCGGGCGGGCGGGCGGGCTGGGCGGCGCTCCACAATCAATGTTAAGTTTTCGTGTTTGAGTCCATTTCTTTGTTACTGTACCACCTAGGACCACCAAACTTTCACAGCTTCATAATCAAGGGGTGCCTCACCACATATCACTATCCAACATGTTACTTTTTAGCCAGGTTTTTTGAAAAAATCCAGGCTATTGGATTGGCGAAAGCGGGCGGCGGGCGGGCGGGCGGCGGGCGGGCGGGCGGGAGCGTCCACAATCAATGTTAAGTTTCGTGTTTGAGTCCATTTCTTTGTTACTGTACCACTAGAACCACCAAACTTTCACAGCTTTCATAATCAAGGGGTGCCCACCACATATCACTATCCAACATGTTACTTTTTTTTTTAACTTCACCCATTTTTTCCGCGCAGTCGACTTAGCCATTTTCAATGTTAAGTTTTCGCGTTTTCAATGTTAAGTTTTCGTGTTTAAGTCCATTTCTTTGGTACTGTACCACCTAGGACCACCAAACTTTCACAGCTTCATAATCAAGGAGTGCCCACCACAATGATTACTCCCTCAAAGTATACTTTGCTAGATAAGTATACTTTGCAATTTTGATGAAATCGGCTACTGGTTTGTCCCTCATGTATGCCTTTATCTTTCTTGTATGTGAGAGTTGAATCTAATGAGCAATATGATATTTCTAATCCTATTACTTTTAGGGGAAGGGGCCAAGTGGCTTTGGTGTGGTATAGACCTGACACCAGGTCAGGTTATTCTCATTTCAGGGCTGAATATATATTTTTGTCGATTTAAATATTCCGTTCTGATTTTAGGATTTCACCCCAATGAGGCAGGTTGAATATGGGATCGAACCCGTTGGCCCGGCCTTAAATGACCTTAGCTGTTGATAAGCCGTTAAACACCAACACACAAACAAACTTAACCCTTACACTGCTGAATTAAATTGTATCATCGTCTGTTTACATGTACATGTATATTCTATTTTCCATTGTTCTCTTCAAACACATGATTTGACAGTACTTTAGAATCATTTGCAATAGAAAAGATTCTAAAGCTCTATCAAACTATGTTTTTATTAAGAAAGAATAAAAAATCTAAAACAACAGCAGATGACAATTTTTGTTTGCTGTATTCTAAGGTACGTCTTTGTGAGAGTTGAACCTGGTTTTACCCCTTATAAGAGTGATCCTACCGGTATTACTTTTAGGGGAAGTGGTCAAGTGACTTTGGTGTGGTATGGACCTGGCACCAAGTCAGGTTATTCTAATTTCAGGTTTGAATATGGGATTTTTCCCCCAATGCAGCAGCTTAAATGCAGGATCGAACCCGTTGGCCCTGCCTTAAATCACCTTTGATAGTGATAGGCTGTTAAACACCAATAAATCAAATCCTGTATTATAAGGGTTCATACTTGCATATGTGACGCACTCATGCCATCATTGACATGACATTTACCTTTTTGATCTAAACTTCCAACTTTTTTATGTCAAAAATTTGTAAGAGCTTCCTCCTCATCATGCTACAACTTCAACATAATGAGATGGATTACGAATATGACCTTGACCATTTTGACCTAATTCACAACAGCACTCACTTAGCCATTCATTACATCAACCAGTTTATAATTTATACATTTATGGTCCAGTATGCCAGAGGGCATAACCATGCATTACAAACTTAATGCTGTTAATAGTTATACATGTAGTTTGAAATTACCTGAACCATGTAAAATATAACTTAATAAAAATATGTTACATATTGCAAATGGATTATCTATTATTTATAGCTACATATTTTTCGGACCATGCACGGTATTGTTACCAATCATTGGAACAATCATTTGACAAGATGATTCACATCATTAGCATTAACGACATACACTTCAGGTGAGCTATTGTTACCGCTTTTCGTCCGTCTGTCCACACTTTCAAACATCTTCTTCTCATGAACTGCTGGACCAATGTTGGTCAAACTTCACATAGATAATTTTTAAGTGGGGGCACGTCAGATTTGTAAAATTGGAGATTGTTGCATAATCCAAGGTGGCCACCATGGAAAAGTAGGTCAACTTCTTAAAAAATCTTCTAAGAACGGCTGTGCCAATTTCAACGAAACTTGTCAGGAAAGATCGATAACCAATACTGTTTCAGATTTATTAAAATGGGGGCCCGAGGGTCAATATTTTGGGCGGGGCAAGTAAGGGTCGAATTTCACATTTGACCTAATATGGTCATGTCATATATCAATTTGAAGGTATCGGCAAGATGATCACTCTGGAGTATTATGTCTTCCCCATATATTCGGAGAACATATTGTTTTTGTCATGGTTGTCCGTCCGTCCGTCTCAAAATTTGTGTCGCACCGCACGTTTCTCCAAAATTATTTGAGTGAGACACAAAATTTTACAGGCATGTGAAGTTACACTCCTGGGGTTTTAGATGCGGATTCATCCAGTATTCGCAGAGTTATGGCCCTTGACGATTTTCAACTTGTGTCGCACATAAATGAAAAACTATTTCAGCTACAGTCGTGAAACCTTATAGGAATATTTGTCATCATGCGAAGTTGAGCACCTGTGGTTTTAGATGGGGATTCATCCAGATCGATAGCAAAGATTTGTTAAAATGGTGGCCCCGGCATAAAAAATGGGTGGGTCAGGGGGGGGGGGAGGGTCAAGTAAGGGTAAAATTTCACATTTGACCGATTATGGTCATGCCATATATCAAATCAAAGGTATTGACAAGACGATCACTGGGGAGGTTCTAGTTCATTTCTAGTCTTAAATATCTCGGCAACTTGTGGGGTAATTTTTATACCCCGGGAAATTACAAAAACTCATCTGCCGATGGGGTCATCATAATAGCTGTAGCTATAGAGATGGCTATATGACTATCAGGGCGGAGTCCGCAGCAAACACTATCACATTAGTTCCTGGCGTATCTGTGCTTTATCATAGTACAATTTCTCCAGTAGTTGCTGAGATACAGTGGAACCTCTCTAAACCGGACACCCTGGGAGGTCACCAGGGTGTTCGGTTTAGAGAGGTTACACTATAAATTAGACATATGAATATGTCAATGCATACATAAGTGCTTTTCGAACATGAAAAGGCATTGTCATCAGAGATAGATGACAATGAAAACCATAACTTTAAGGATACAAAGACTGTCTGCGGTTTACGGAGGTTCTACTGTATTTAAGAAAGTGTATATTGAAACGTGACTAAAGGCAGGTGCGCGTGACGTACTATACCCACCGTAAATATGTATATCCAACTCCCTGTCGCGTCGAGTCTATGGCACGCCGTTTTACTATTTATTCAGAGTAAAAGATATCTCTGAGTCAATATGATATCTCTTTCAATCAACAAGATATCTCTTTCTGACACACATATATCTATTTCTGTCAATAAGATATCTGTGTGTCAGAAAGAGATATCTTGTTGATTGAAAGAGATATCTTCTTGAATGAAAGAGATATCTTACTGATTCAAAGAGATATCTGTAACTCTGAAATAGATATCTCTATGATAATAACAATATAGATATCTGTTTCAGAGTTACAGATATCTCTTTCAGTCAATAAGATATCTCTTTCAGTCAATAAGATAACTCTTTGACAGAACGAGATATCTGTTTAGATTCAATGAAACAGATATCTACTTCTATGAATAAGATGTCTTATATAGCCAAACAGATATCTTGTTGTATGAAACAGATATCTTCTATGGTGAAAGAGATATTTTGTTAAATCAATTAGATATCTATTTGACTTTTTAGCTCGACTATTCGAAGAATAGCTTAGGCATCACAGGACGGTTGAAAATAGCCAAAATTTACTGCTTTTCTGAGGGCGGCGGGTGACTTATAAAAATCACCGCCTCTCACAATCAGTTAAGGAGGCTCTTGCGACAAGTATTGAAAAATACTCGCAAATGAAGTACAAATCGCACGCCACAATAACAATTCAGTAACCGCATCAGATGTGTTCAATTAATTTTTTACAAAGTTACCCCACCCACCTATTTTTAGCCAGAAATCTTTCAACACGACTGAATTTATCGGGATTGTTTTCATGAAAATATGAGGCACAGATACTTTGTTATGTCTTGTTTTATCACTTGTAACACCACACCATTTTCTGAAAATGATTTCAAAGCGGGTCATAACCAACTCAAATTTTCGCTACACATGCCCGAAAAATACCTTAAATTCTGACGCGAAACCGTACCGGCGAGACAGCATAGCATGCGCCATTTTCCAAGATGTCAAAATCAACCGGAGCTAACATTCAGTTTCGTAGAATTATGAAATACTCTAAAAAATACACCTAGTCAAACCTCCCAAAGTCAAGAAATATTCATAAACCTATTTTTTCTAGACACACTGGTGTAACTTACAGGGTCGGTAGTGAAGTATATAGAAAATCGTCCACCCCCTTTTTAAAGCTAGCTGCCCACTGTCCCGTGAGACCTTATGTAGTCACCCCGGCGTCGGCGTCGTCGACGTCGGCGTCACCGTCACGCCTTGGTTAAGGTTTTTAGTCAAGCTTGTATATGGAATACTCCTGGCCCTACACCCACCATACTTGGACAACTTCATCTCCTATTGATGTACTTCAACAACCCCTGACCTATATTTGACCTTGACCTACATTTAATCTTGAATTACTTAGTTAATTCCCCTTGGTTAAGGTTTTTAGTCAACCTTGGTTAAGGTTTTTAGTCAAGCTTGTACATGGAATACTATTGTGCATACAGACACCATACTTGGACAACCTTTTCTCATAGGGATGTACATCAATAACCCCTGACCTATATTTGAACTTGACTTACATTTAACCATGAATTACTTAGTTAATTCCCCTTGGTAAAGGTTTTTAGTCAACCTTGGTTAAGGTTTTTAGTCAAGATTGTACATGGAATACTATTGTGCATACAGACACCATACTTGGACAACCTTTTCTCATAGGGATGTACATCAATAACCCCTGACCTATATTTTACCTTCACCTACATTTAACGTGGGTGGTGGTCGGGCGAACGAGACGGTGTAAATTAACGGTAGAGGTTCCTCCTTATAGGAATCACGATTTGCCTGTTTTGGCCCTCAAGTGCGTTTTTATCTTTGGCTCTTTTGTCACCTGGGAGTTGAATTGGGTTATTGTCCATGATAAAAGTAATAAGATTATTACTGATCCTACTGCTTTTGGGAGGGGCCAAGTGATTTTGGTGTGGCGAGGACCTGGCATCAGATCAGGATTATTCTGATTTCATGGCTGAATATATAGTTTTGTTAATGTAAATATTCAGTTCTGATTTTGGGATTTTCCCCCCATTTGTACATGTGCTTAAAAATGTACATGTACTTGTACAGGCAATATATGGGATTTAGTACTAAACCCATTGACCCGGCCTTAAATGACCTTAGCTGTTGATAGGCCGTTAAACCCCAACAAACAAAAACCTACATTTAACCTTGAACCGCGGAGGTCGGGTACACCAAATTTTAATTACAGACCCCCCCCCCCCCCCTGCAATTATTTCTGTATCCGCGCCTGCGTGGCCACCTTGTTTGTACCTTATGTGTACATCGACAACCCTCGTAGTCGAGATATGCTGTTCTCCTACAGCTCTTGTGTATATAGATATATGTTTGATCGACTACTTAACAGTAACTGTTGCTCCCTGCAAGTCATATAATTATTGTCCAATCAGAAAATAGTAAATAAATAAGTTGATTTTGTGGTCCATCAGCGGGATGGTGGAAATATTTATTTTTGCGGAGATTTGGGTTATTACATCATCCAAGATGGCCGCCAAAAGAGCAAAAGGTCGTCATTTTACGAACGACTTCAAAAATCTTCTTCTCGTGAACCACTTGGCCGATAGTTACTGTTTGTCATATACTTTTTTCCCGCCGGTGGCCCATTTATCAATCAGCGTTGACTTCACAGTTATGGTCCTTAGGTGAAGCATTTTCAGATTTGATGAAATGGCGATGTTACATAATCCAAGATGGCTGCCGTGGGAAAGTACGTCAAATTCTTAAAAACTCTTGTTCTCATGAGCCAATTAACCGATTTTGATGAAACCTCATAGCAATTATCTTACACCAATGCTATTTCAGATTTGATAAAATGGTTGCCCTGGGGTCACAAATGGGTGGGGCCCAGGGGGGTCAAAGTTGTTCACTGAATATGGTCATCTTGTATATCAAATCAAAAGTATCAATGAGCCGATCGACCTGATACCATTTTTGTCACAATTAGGTCATTGTGTCACCCAAGATCGCCGCCGAAAGGTCAAAAGGTCGTCACTCTATCGTCAACTTAGCAAATCTTCTAGTTGTTTTGGCCATATGTATGTGTGATGTTCTCGAAGATCAAATTGTGTCATCAGGTGACCGATACAGACCCATTTGGGCCTACTGTTAACTATTCCATTACATCCGAATTCGTATACGTTTTCGCATGCGATTTCGCATACGAAAACGTATACGAATTCGGATGTAATGGAAACACAGTATAGTGGAGTTACATGTACATAAACAATACTCACATAAATTCGGACAAGAAATCGCACACGTTTTCGCACAAGTTTTCGTTGAATGGAAACGCGCCATAAAAAATAGGGAATGAGTACCACAAGGAGACCGAAGAACCACCAAAGAAGAAAAAGCATTACCGACTGCACAAAAGACAGTAAGCATACGGCGGTGGTCGCAGAGCCTTCAACATGGCACAAACGTGCACTCTACGACCAGCGGCGTACGGTCCCAAAGAAACAAATGGGAAATTACAATACAAAATCAATGCAAGAAAAAGCAATACAGGCCCCACAGAACTTAGACGTCAATAAATATCAACAACATCATGACTCCGATGAAAATTAAATACAATTAATTACTATGATACAAGAAAGAATGTAACCAAGGGTATCGACTTGGAACGGTCAGTGAGCAAAACCGTTCACTGGTGGGTTAAACCGGTTATCGTGGCCACAACCCCACCCCACCCCCCACTTCAATTGGCACCATGCAATAAAGCATGGTTAGATCAAGTACATGACTTTGAACAATGTAAACGCTGATCAGCATGTAACTCTCTTTGAAAAGTGTAAACCATAATAAGCATGTACATTCTACATGTACGAGGTTCATTCAAGAAGTAATGACAATAGAGCCATATTTTTACTTTGGTACTTACCTACATGTAACATGTACGCCAATCAAATTTTGTCATTATGACTATGAATCAATGTTGACTATTATAACGCACTATATATGACTTCATAACATTGTCTCTTATAGACTTGACTTCAAGTCTTATCCGAAGATCAATGTAATGAAAACACTATAAGAGTATTTGTTCATGCTTCAGGCGAGGACTGAAGGGACTTTCCTGGTAGGGAGAATTCATTTATACAATTAAAAAATGAAACGAAACAGATATCTTATTGAAAGGCTTCAAATAGATATGTCTTTCATCAAACTAGGTATCTTGTTGATTCAAGGATATATCTTGTTGACTCAAAGAGATATCTTGAACTGTCAAATAGATATCTTGTTGAGTCAAAGCGATATCTTTATTAAATTCTTAGATAGATATCTCTTTTGAAATACTAGATATCTACTTCACACAAAAATATATCTCTTTCCTTCAATAAGATATCTTAATGAGCCAAATAGATATCTCTTCTATTATTTTCAAACAGATATCTCTTTCCGAGAAGTAGATATCTAGTATGATGAAATAGATATCTCTTTCAGTCAACAATATATCTCTTTCTTTGAGTCAATAAGATAACTCTTTGAGTCAATAAGATATCTCTTTCAGTCAATAAGATATATATTTTAGTCAATACGATATCTCTTTCAGTCAATAAGATATATATTTTAGTCAATACGATATCTCTTTCAGTAAATAAGATATCTTCTTCCGTCAATAAGATATCTCTGACTGAGGAAGATATATGTTACTTATAAATATATCGTGTTCATGTACTAGATATCGTATTAGAGATATCTTGTTGATTGAAAGAGATATCTTATTGACTCAAAGAGATATATTTTACTCTGAATAAATAGTAAAACGGCGTGCCATATTACCGGCATACGTACAGCCAGTCCCGCTCTGGTAAATTTCTTATAAATTACCTTTCGTGTAGCTGCTTCATATTTCACACATGCGTTCCTCTGATGATCCTCTATAATGCTGTGACAAATCCACGATTCTCGGGCCCCCACTAATCCCAAGGTCAAGGTCACATACTTAGTGCATTCAAAACATTATCGCTCGGGTAAATATATAAGTTAGTATATATAATAACTGTTTCCTTGCACAGATCTGCTTGATACATCACACACATATTGCTCTAATGGCCCGTGACAAATCCACGGCTAAGCCCATGGTCAAGGTCACATACTTGGTGCATTCGAAACCGTAACTCGGGTAACTATCTTATAATTTCTGTTTCCTTGCACTGATCTGCTTGATATTTCACACACGCATTGCTCTAATGGTCCTCCACCGCCCTGTGACAAATGCACGATCGTCCCGGCTAAGCCCAGGGTCAATGCCACATGCTTGGTGCGTTCGAAACCTTAACGCTCGGGCAAATGTCTTATAATTTATGTTTCCTTGCATGGATCTGCTCGATATTTCACACACACTTTGCTCTAATGGTCCTGTACCGCCATGCGACAAGTCCACGATCGTCCCGCCACGGCTAAGCCCAGGATCAAGGTCACATACTTGGTGCGTTCGAAACCTTAACTCTCGGGTACCTATCTTATAATTTCTGTTTCCTTGCACGGATCTGCTCGATATTTCACACACGCATTGCTCTAATGGTCCTATACCGCCCTGTGACAAGTCCACGATCGCCCCCCCCCCCCCCCCCCCCCGCTAAGCCGAGGGTCAAGGACATATATTTGGTGCGTTTGAAACCTTAACGCTCGGGTCAATGTCTTATAATTTCTGTTTCCTTGCATGGATCTGCTTGATATTTCACTGCATTGCTCTGATGGTCTACTTTCATACTGTGACAAATTCACGCTTCTCTGGCCCTCTGCAGTATTTTCAAATGTGCCTCGTTTTATTTGGCTGCCTGCGGGGGCAATTGTGTGCCGACATGCCACATTTCTAGTTTGTTCATTCAACGTCACGTTATTGTCGTCCATTATGGTAAACTACACTCAGTAAAATATGTTTAACAACACTTTCTTGTACAATGTATATACTCACAGACATATATCGCCATAAGAATGTTAAAACTGTCAAATGACGTGGGTAATTACGCTTTGATACTTCATACATGCATTCATCTGATGATCCTCTATTGTGCTGCAGCAAATCCATGACCCACCCCCACCCCTTTCCCCAAGATCACACACTTAGCACACTCATACATGCATTCCTGATCTGAATAGCTATCATGCTGTAGAAAATCACCAACTTAGTGCGTTCATAAACTTAACGTTGGGTTAAATTTTGTTTTACTTCAGTTTTCAGGGAGCGCATTGATATTTCATACATGCATTCATCTTAATATGCTATATTATGCTATAGCAAACACACGATCGACCCACCTTGCACCACTGACCCCAATTTCAAGGTCCACCGCACGCCCATTAACCCAAGGTCAATTATATATAATATTCATGTTTTTTTATGCAACTGTGCCAAGTTTGAGTGAAGGCTGCCAACAGGCGAGCTTCGTTGTCTTCTGACAACTCTTGTTTGTTATTCGTGTCAGGAAATTGTCATGGACCTTTGACTTTACTGTGCAATTTTAAACTCACATCAACGAGGTTTAATGCAGTGTAGTGCAGTGCACGGCTGTTGAAAGTCTTCCAGTGCGGTTTTGGAACAGTGCTGTAACTAATGATTTACCCGGCCTGGTCATTCAGAATGGCTGACGGACATATATAGAGACTAGTATAGGTTAGTGACGTGAATGGGGAAAATGTTTGTTCATTCAACGTCACGTTATTGTCGTCCATTATGGTAAACTACACTCAGTAAAATATGTTTAACAACACTTGCCTAATTCTTCTACAATGTATATACTCACAGACATATATCGCCATAAGAATGTTAAAAATGTAAAATGACGTGGGTAATCGAGGGTTTGATAACAAAATGGAAACGATTAGATAAATCACTCACCTGTGGCAGAAAAAATGATACCAGTATGTTGTCAAATGTCTCAACCTTTTCATTAACTCGCAATAATACCTTTTTTCTCAATTACTGACGTACATTGTGGAACATGTTGCAGTTAATTATCTATTAACATACTTTACTGGTATGTTATACATGTATATGCCGTGCCTCGCGAAGAGCACTTTTTAAATTCAAATATGGGACTTTGTTAACGTCTTTTGCCATAATTGTTGTTCTTTTCCTTGGCAGTCATCAATTTCCCTCTTGAACTGCCCAGTTGCATCATGTCCATAACACATACAATGTACGTCGTTTTAATGTCATTGCATGTAGTCGTCCCGTTTCTATTTCTCTGATGTTTTCGATGTTGTTTTTACTCGACAATATGGCCTCAGACAAGTGCCATACAGTTCAAAATCAAAACAATACAATGACCCGCACGTGTAAATCGTATTGACGTGTATCTAATTATTACGTTGCAAGAGTTGTGCGTCAGTGTTGTTTTGTTAAGAGGTTCAACTGTTTGTCGTTCGGTATGCTGAAGAATGTACAAGACTCAAGCAAATGCTATTTTCCCGATTCCAGTAGCCGATTTCATCAAAATTGCAAAGCATACTTATCTAGCAAAGTATACTTTGAGGGAATAATCATTTATTTTTCCCAAAATGCATTATTTCATATAGAACTAACCACTGCACACATTTGATGATTAAAAGTATGCAGAATTATTATACTGAATGTATTACATTATCACAGCCAAAATGGCTGTGATAATGTAATAAATTCAGTATAATAAACATTTATAAATTTATCAATAAATTTAAAATTTCTCCCTCAAAGTATACTTTGCTAGAAAAGTATACTTTGCAATGTTGGTGAAATCGGCTACTGGTGGTCGTTGAGCACGCCTCATTTCAAGAAAGATGCGGATGTTGCCTTTTTATCTGAACAATTTAACCTGACAGCAGTTGGTATTGATAAAACTACTGTATTTAAAGATAATATATTTTATATTTATAAATAGAAGTTTTGAGTGCATAAATGTGGTAACACAAACGCATCAACTTTTAAGTTTACAAACGGTGCCACACAAAATAAAATTGAAATTGAAATTATTTTGTTTCTGGCATTTGCGTTCAGCTGTTATCGTTCGACTTTGTCTTGCAATTTTCACATTAGCGAATGTCAGTTAATTTTGGCGGCTGTAGTAAAATATTGAGTGCTGCCATTTACATCAACTTTCGCGTAAGCCGGCGTTATGAGACGTTTGTGTAATCATAAATGGACCGTGACAAACTGACAAAGTCCGTAACAATATGAGCCTTTTTAGCTCGCCTGCACGAGGTGCATAAGAGCTTATGGCATACCCCCGGCGTTGTCGGCGTCGGCGTCCACAAACTTAACGTTGGGTAAATGTCTTATAACTTATGTTTCCTTTCATGGAACACCTTGATATTTATGCCCCCGCCACCGAATGGTGAGGGGGGCATATAGTATTACCGGCGTCCGTACGTACATTTCACAC
Source organism: Conchocele bisecta (assembly GCA_029237695.1). Classification (NCBI taxonomy): domain Eukaryota; kingdom Metazoa; phylum Mollusca; class Bivalvia; order Lucinida; family Thyasiridae; genus Conchocele; species Conchocele bisecta. Next base: position 15,697,930 of record CM055265.1, read on the forward strand.
ACGCATTGCTCCAATGGTCCTCTACCGCCCTGTGACAAATCCACATTTGTCCCGCCCCCGCTAAGCCCAGGGTCAATGTCACAGACTTGGTGCTTTCGAGACCTTAACGCTGGGTAAATGCCTTATAATTTCTGTTTCCTTGCTCGGATCTGCTTCACATTTCACACACGCATTGCTCCAATGGTCCTCTACCGCCCTGTGACAAATCCACATTCGTCCTGTCCCCGCTAAGCCCAGGGTCAAGGTCACAGACTTGGTGCTTTCGAAACCTTAACGCTGGGTACAAATGGCTTATAAGTTTAATGTTTTCCCCTTGCTCGGACTGCTTCCACATTTCCACACACGCATTGTTCCAATGGTCCTCTACCGCCCTGTGACAAATCCACATTCGTCCCGCTCCCGCTAAGCCCAGGGTCAAGGTCACAGACCTGGTGCTTTCGAAACCTTAACGCTGGGTAAATGGCTTATAATTTCTGTTTCCTTGCTCGGATCTGCTTCACATTTCACACACGCATTGCTCCAATGGTCCTCTACAGCCATGTGACAAATCCACATTCGTCCCGCCCCCGCTAAGCCCAGGGTCAAGGTCACAGACTTGGTGCTTTTGAAACCTTAACGCTGGGTAAATGGCTTATAATTTCGGTTTCCTTGCTCAGATCTGCTTCACATTTCACACACGCATTTCTCCAATGCTCCTCTACCGCCCTGTGACAAATCCACATTCGTCCCGCCCCCGCTAAGCCCAGGGTCAAGGTCGCAGACTTGGTACTTTCGAAACCTTAACGCTGGGTAAATGCCTTATAATTCCTGTTTCCTTGCTAGGATCTGCTTCAGATTTCACACACGCATTGCTCCAATGGTCCTCTGCCACCCTGTGACAAATCCACATTCGTGCCGCCCCCGCTAAGCCCAGGGTCAAGGTCACAGACTTGGTGCGTTCAAAACCTTAACGCTGGGTAAATGCCTTATAATTTCTGTTTCCTTGCTCGAATCTGCTTCACATTTCACACACACATTGCTCCAATGGTCCTCTGCCACCCTGTGACAAATCCACATTCGTGCCGCCCCCGCTAAGCCCAGGGTCAAGGTCATAGACTTGGTGCGTTCGAAAGCTTGACGCTGGGTAAATGCCTTATAATTTCTGTTTCCTTGCTCGGATCTGCTTCACATTTCACACACGCATTGCTCCAATGGTCCTCTGCCACCCTGTGATAAATCCACATTTGTCACGCCCCCGCTAAGCCCAGGGTCAAGGTCACAGACTTGGTGCGTTCGAAACCTTGACGCTGGGTAAATGCCTTATAATTTCTGTTTCCTTGCTCTGATCTGCTTCACATTTCACACACGCATTGCTCCAATGGTCCTCTGCCACCCTGTGACAAATCCACATTCGTCCCGCCCCCGCTAAGCCCATGGTCAAGGTCACAGACTTGGTGCGTTCGAAACCTTAACACTCGGGTAAATGGCTTATAATTTCTGTTTCCTTGCTCGGATCTGCTTCACATTTCACACACGCATTGCTCCAATGGTCCTCTGCCACCCTGTGACAAAGCCACATTCGTGCCGCCCCCGCTAAGCCCAGGGTCAAGGTCACAGACTTGGTGCGTTCGAAACCTTGACGCTGGGTAAATGCCTTATAATTTATGTTTCCTTGCTCGGATCTGCTTCACATTTCACACACGCATTGCTCCAATGGTCCTCTGCCACCCTATGACAAATCCACATTCAAATATGCCTTGTTTTCTTTGGCTGCCAGCGGGGGCATTCGTGTGCCGACAGGCCACATTTCTAGTTCATACATGCATTCCTCAGATGACCCTCTATCATGCTGTAGCAAATCAAGGTCACAAACTTAGCACATTCAAAAGCTTAACGTTGGGTAAATGTCTTATAACATTTCATGGAACACCTTGATATTTCATACATGTGCATTCCTCAGATGACCCTCTATCATGATGTAGCAAATCAAGGTCACACACTTAGCACATTCATAAACTTAACGTTGGGTAAATGTCTTATAACTTCTGTTTCCTTTCATGGAACACTTCGATATTTCATACATGCATTCCTCAGATGACCCTCTATCATGCTGTAGCAAATCCATGACCCACCACCCAACTCTTACCCCAAGGTCAAGGTCACAAACTTAACACCTTCATAAACTTAACGTTGGGGTAAATTTCTTATAACATCTGTTTCCTTTCATGGAACGCCTTGATATTTCATACATGCATTCCTCAGATGACCCTCTATCATGCTATAGCAAATCCACAACCCACCACCCAACCCTTACCCCAAGGTCAAGGTCACAAGCGTAGCATGTTCATAAACTTAACGTTGGGGTAAATGTTGTGTAACTTCTGTTTCGGTACAGGGAACACTTTCATATTTCATACATGCATTAATCTGATGATCCTCTATTGTCCGACAGCAAATCCCTGACCCACCCCACCCCTTTCCCCAAGGTTGAGGTCACACACATAGCACATTCATAAACTTAACGTTGGGATAAATGTCTTAACATCTGTTTCCTTTCATGGAACGCCTTGATATTTTATACATGCATTCATCTGATGAAACTCTATATCGTGCTATAGCGAATCCATGACCCACCGCCCACCCCAAATGTCTTATAACATATGTTTCCTTTCATGGAACACCTTGATATTTCATACATGCATTCCTCAGATGACCCTCTATCATGCTGTAGTAAATCCACAACCTACCACCCAACCCTTACCCCAAGGTCAAGGGCACAAACTTAGCATGTTCATAAACTTAACGTTGGGGTAAATGTTGTTTAACTTCTGTTTATTTACAGGGAACGCTTTGATACTTCATACATGCATTCATCTGATGATCCTCTATTGTGCTGCAGCAAATCCATGACCCACCCCCACCCCTTTCCCCAAGGTCACAAACTTAGCACATTCATACATGCATTCCTGATCTGAATAGCTATCATGCTGTAGAAAATCACCAACTTAGTGCGTTCATAAACTTAACGTTGGGTTAAATTTTGTTTTACTTCTGTTTTCAGGGAGCGCATTGATATTTCATACATACATTCATCTTAATATGCTATATTATGCTATAGCAAACCCATGACCCACCTTGCACCACTGACCCCAATGTCAAGGTCCACCGCACGCCCCTTAACCCAAGGTCAATTATATATAATATTCATGTTTGTTTATGCAACTGTGCCAAGTTTGAGTGAAGGCTGCCAACAGGCGAGCTTCGTTGTCTTCTGACAACTCTTGTTTGTTATTCGTGTCAGGAAATTGTCATGGACCTTTGACTTTGCTGTGCAATTTTAAACTCACATCAACGAGGTTTAATGTAGTGTAGTGCAGTGCACGGCTGTTGAAAGTCTTCCAGAGCGGTCTTGGAATAGTGCTGTAACTAATGATTTACCCGGCCTGGTCATTCAGAATGGCTGACGGACGTATATTGAGACTAGTATAGGTTAGTGACGTGAATGGGGAAAATGTCTGGCGCGACACGGAAACGGGACGGGCTAGCCCATCTCGTTTCCTAAGCATTGCCAGATATTTTCCCCATTCACGGCACTATATAATTACCTACTATTCTATTTATCCCGTCAACACTACATATATGGCTTTAAAATGCAAACAATAACCCCAGCCGCATCCTCAAAATCTGATAATCGACTTGTATGACAACCACACATATTCATAAGCAGTGATTAGGTCGTAATGACAGGATATCACAAATGTTTCACGGCACCGTGATTCACGGCACATATACGCACTGTAGGATAAAAGTGTATTCGGTGGTACCGTATTGATTGTCCTCCCCTTTATATCGAGTATCTCTTAAAACCGTTCCAGGCGGCTCACCTTTATGGAGGTCCTTTATGCCATGGACAGTGGAACTTCTGACACGTACAGTACATGATTTGAACCTGTAACGTACACAACTGCACGACATGGCACGACTGACAGAATGACGTACTAGTGGCGGGCAGTTACTCTGCGGTCGGTACGGGTGTTTCCAGAGTTCGTTACCGTCCGCAAATAAATGTCATAAATGAACATCACCCAATTGCACTAAGTTTTAAAGAAGACAAGAAACACTATGTCAATGTTGACTACTGACTTGGAACAGTCAGTGAATAGATAACCCACTGATGGCACTACATCCCTCACACCTTGCTCTCAATTTCCTGCGATATATATTGTGATATAAACTATAGAAAATTAAAACCAATAATAAAGACACTCAGACTATTGTAACCATGCGAATTAATATGGATATGCTTGTGGTGCGTGGTAGGAATTGGCTCTCCCAGACCTTCCAAACCCTGTGGATATGTTCTTACTTTTCGATTCGATTCGGCTTATATTTAAGGGTGGTAATTGGCTCGAAACACCTTCCATACCCGGCTGCTCTTACTGAAACTCGCATGTCGTCTTTTTAACTTTTATATCGTCTTCCCATTATAGTCCACCTTCAAGCTCAAGCCTTGTATTATCGTGCGGATAGGAACTTCCGAGCTTCAAGATTTGTCTTCCTGGTTTTCTGAGATAATAGGTTATTCAACTTATAGTGTGTTATTAGATGTCTCTTGAACTTGCTAGATTATATATATGCACACTTTAGTGTATCTTATCTTTGTTGAGCATTACCAGTGTTGTCATGAAACGCCACATTTCAGTGCAAGCCTTAAAGCTAATACCTGTTGTCGATGGCCACCAGTAGCCGTCAACATTAATTTGTTTACGTATTTGGTTGACTGTTTCATTTATGGTGCTTCTGAATGTGTGTTCACTGGCTTTGTGTATTGTATGTTGTTATTATAATGAGACATACACCTGAACATACCACATTGTTACTAATTAGTACAATGGTGTAGCCAGATGATAGTGTTTCCCCCAGGATGAAAAAGGGGCAGGGTGTGCGAAAAAAGGGACTGAAAAAGGGGCAGGTCTAGCGAAAAAAGGGCACTTCAGCGGCGGAAGACTAATAATTATTGGGGGGGGGGGGGGGGGGGGGGGGGGCGAAGTTTTGAGTGCCCAAAGGGCCGAGAGTTTGCTAGAGGGGTCCGGGAGCATGCCCTCCCCCCCCCCCCCCCCCCCCATCCCCCCCCCCCCCCGGGAACTTTTGAAATCAAAGTGGTCCGAAACGCCATTTCCTGCATGCCAGCAAAGTCTGAGCACATACTATGACTCTCATTTTGTCCTATATTTTAATGAAATAACCAACAGTTATATAATTATTGGGTGGGTGGCACGCTAGATGGGTCCGGGGGCATGCTCCCCCGGAAATTTTGAATTGCATTTATTTCTGCATTGTTCCTATTGCAACTAGCACTCACCTTTGTCAAATGTCAGAGCATATACTGACATAGATCTAGTGGTAATAATCATAATAATAAACAAATATATCAAATTTGTTGTTGTTTCATGTCCGCTTTTCAGGCGCTTACATTATTTGTCGGTGGACATGCCAGGCACGTGCCATCGTAATCATAGCCTCCAACAAGTTCAGGTTCACTAATCGACGCTGGACAAAACAAATCTTGATCAATTAAATGTCTAAGTCTCAGATATAAATTACCCCAATTTAGAGAATTAAAAAAAAAACAACAAGAAAAACAGCGGCTGACGGTCGATCACGATGATCGGTCTTTTGGCCGATACAAAATTTAGCATCAAGTGCGCCTAGTAACACACACTTGGTTACCGCTTTTCATTTGCTAATTGCGCAGAGAAAACTGGGACTAAACGTCCATTGCCCACCAGTCCAGTCAACAGCATTTCAGCATTATTCACATATCTACAGTGAATAATGGATACATTTCCGTTGTTGGTTTGACAAGCGCATGTTTTCTCTTGAGCCTGACCGTGTTCAGACCAGCTTTATGACAGGACAAAATTAACATGCCGCTCTAAACCAGTATTGATTCAGTTTCATATAAATCATACACGCTATACTGGGCCCAGGTGCCATCTCGTTTTATCTCTCCGCGGGGCGCGAGCCATGTGAGGTGGGAATTGACTTTCATATTCTGGGATTTGTTAGCGATTACGTGTAAGTTTATAATACAGACAAAACTAGGTCACAGGTTTTTGTCCCGCCTGCTTTAGCAGAAGCGGGACATAGGCATAGCTTTTCCGTCGGTGTCGGCGGCGTCGTCGTCGGCGGCGGTGGCGTCAACATTTCACGTTAAGTTTTTGCGTTTAGCTCACTTTCCACAAAACTATAACTCCTACGACCTCCATACTTGGTATACATCAACACTGTGGTGTAACCATCTCACACAGAGGGAGCCCATGTCACCTTCACCTTTTCATGGTTCATTGACCTACTTTTCACATGCATTCAACGTTAAGTTTTTGCGTTTAGCTCTGTTTCTAAAACTTAACGCTCAGGTTAATTTTCATTGTAACTTCTGTTTCCCTCAATGGAATGCTTTAATATTCCATACATGCATTTGTAACAACATCCCGCATCATTCTACAGAAAGCCCATGGTGCCCGCTAACCCCAAAGGTCTAGGTCACTGAAATTAGAAATTTCTGTGTTTGGAAAAATTAACGCTCACTTTATGGTTTAATATTCCATACATGCATTTGTAACAACATCCCGCATCATTCTACAGAAAGCCCATGGTGCCCGCTAACCCCAAATAACCCCAAAGGTCAAGGTCACTGACTTAGAAATTTCCGTGTTTGCACAAATTAACGCTCACTTTATGGTTTAATATTTCATACATGCATTTGTAACAACATCCCGCATCATTCTAAAGAAAGCCCATGGTGCCCCGCTAACCCCAAATAACCACCCATAAAGGTCAAGGTCACTGACTTAGAAACTTCCGTGTTTGGAAAAATTAACACTCACTTTATGGTTTAATATTCCATACATGCATTTGTAACAACATCCCGCATCATTCTACAGAAAGCCCATGGTGCCCGCTAACCCCAAATAACCCCAAAGGTCAAGGTCACTGACTTAGAAATTTCCGTGTTTGCACAAATTAAACGCTCACTTTATGGTTTAATATCCCATACATGCATTTGTAACAACATCCCGCATCATTCTACAGAAAGCCCATGGTGCCCGCTAACCCCAAAGGTCAAGGTCACTGACTTAGAAATTTCCGTGTTTGGAAAAATTAACGCTCAGTTTATGCTTTAATATTCCATACATGCATTTGTAACAACATCCCGTATCATTCTACAGAAAGCCCATGGTGCCCGCAAACCCCAAAGGTCAAAGTCGCTGACTTACAAATTAACGCTCAGTTTATGCTTTAATATTCCATACATGCATTTGTAACAACATCCCGCATCATACTACAGAAAGCCCATCATTCTACAGAAAGCCCATGGTGCCTGCTAACCCCAAAGGTCAAGGTCACTGATTTCCGTGTTTGGAAAAATTAACGCTCAGTTTATGCTTTAATGTTCCATACATGCATTTGTAACAACATCCCGTATCATTCTACAGAAAGCCCATGCTGCCCGCAAACCCCAAAGGTCAAAGTCGCTGACTTACAAATTAACGCTCAGTTTATGCTTTAATATTCCATACATGCATTTGTAACAACATCCCGCATCATACTACAGAAAGCCCATCATTCTACAGAGCCCATGAAACAAGGTCAAAGGTACACTGACTGAAATTCCCACTCAGTTTATGCTAATAGTTCATACATGCATTATCATACTACAGAGCCAACAATTCTACAGAAACCCATCATTCTACAGAAAGCCCATGGTGCCCCGCTAACCAAAGGTCAAGTCACTTTGATCCTTTTGGAAAAATTAACGCTCAGTTTATGCTTTAATATTCCATACATGCATTTGTAACAACATCCCGCATCATTCTACAGAAAGCCCATAGTGCCCGCTAACAGCTTCTACTCAATCAAAGGTCACTGACTAGAAATTTCCGTGTTTGGAAAAGTTAACGCTCAGTTTATGCTTTAATATTCCATATATGCATTTGTAACAACATCCCGCATCATTCTACAGAAAGCCCATGGTGCCCGCTATCCCCAAAGGTCAAGGTCACTGACTTAGAAATTAACGCTCAGTTTATGCTTTAATATTCCATACATGCATTTGTAACAACATCCCGCATCATTCTACAGAAAGCCGCCCATCATTCTACAGAAAGCCCATGGTGCCCGCTAACCCCAAAGGTCAAGGTCACTGACTTAGAAATTTCCGTGTTTGGAAAAATTAACGCTCAGTTTATGCTTTAATATTTCATGCATGCATCTGTAACAACATCCCGCATCATTCTACAGAAAACCCATGGTGCCCGCTGTCCCCAAAGGTCAAGGTCACTGACTTAGAAATTAAAGCTCAGTTTATGCTTTAACATTCCATACATGCATTTGTAACAACATCCCGCATCATTCTACAGAAAGCCCATAATTCTACAGAAAGCCCATGGTGCCCGCTAACCCCAAAGGTCAAGGTCACTGACTTAGAAATTTCCGTGTTTGGAAAAATTAACGCTCAGTTTATGCTTTAATATTTCATACATGCATTTGTAACAACATCCCGCATCATTCTACAGAAAGCCCATGGTGCCCGCTGACCCCAAAGGTCAAGGTCACTGACTTAGAAATTCCCGTGTTTGGAAAAGTTAACGCTTAAGTTTATTGCTTTAAAATTAGCCATTCAATGACATTTTGTAACCAACATCCCGCCATACATTTACACAGAAAAGCCCAATGGTGCCCGCTATCCACCCCCAAAGGTCAAGTGGTCACTGACATTAGATAAAAATTAACGCTCAGTTTATGCACCTTAATCATGTTCACCATACATGCATTTGTAACAATAGCCCGCATTCATTCTACAAAAGAAAGCCGCCCATCATTCTACAAGAAATGGCCCCATGGTGCCCAGCTAACCCCAAAGGTCAAAGGTCACTGACTTAGAAATTTCCGTGTTTGGAAAAATTAACGCTCATTTATGCTTTAATATTTCATACATGCATTTGTAACAACATCCCACATCATTCTACAGAAAGCCCATGGTGCCCGCTAACCCCAACGGTCAAGGTCACTGACTTAGAAATTTACATGTTTGGAAAAGTGAACGCTCAGTTTATGCTTTAATATTCCATTCATGCATTTGTAACAACATCCCGCATCATTCTACAGAAAGCCCATGGTGCTCACTAACCTCAAGGTTATTACAAGCTCCTTATATACTATCAAACTGCGCCAGGCGGGACATTTTGCTCCGCGGAGCTCTTGTGTAATTTGGGCGTAGCAGGGCGGGTAGATTTGGATTTTAGGGCAGCAGGGCGGGGTTTTGCCGGCTGTAAACCGGGCAGGGCACAGCGCCCTCCTAAACCTTGCTAGGGGAAACACTACAGATGATGAGGGTGGGTTGGGGGTGGTGTAGGAGGGTTGTGCACCCCCTACAATTTGCTCAATGTATTTTTACTTTTTCTTATGTTTTTCTGAGAGAAATACGGAAGCAGGTCAAAACGCCCCCAAGTCAAATCGCCCCCAAGTCAAAACGCTCCCATTTTGGTCAAAATGCCCCCATCTTTGGTAAAAACACCCCCATCTTTGGTCAAAACAACCCCAAAAAACACCCCCATAATTTTATTTTTTTTAAATACGATTTTTTTTCGAAATTGGATGGTCATGTCATCCAAGATAGCCACCGAAAGGTCAAAAGGTCATTCTTTTATTAGAGATTTCAAAATTCTTCTTCACACGAACCGCTTGGCCCATGGTGGCCAAACTTTATAGTTATGGTCCATGGGTGAAGCCTTTTCAGATTTGTTAAAATGGAGGTCGTTGCTAATCCAAGATGGCCACCATCTAAAATAGCAAAAATTCTTACAAAATCTTCTTCTCATGAACCGTCTGCCGGATTTCAACGAAACTTGGTAGGAATGATTGACATAGAATGCTCTTTCAAAGGTGTTAAAATGGTGACCACGGGGTCAAAAATGGGTGTGGCCCGTGGGGTCAAATTTTATTTTTTACCAAATATGCTCATGTCATATATAGTTTGAATAAGGATAATAATTATCTCTAGATTATTTGTATTATGAATTAAAAAAAGTATGTTTAAATAATTACATATTAATTTAAATAATTATTTCGGCATCATTTACTCAATAAATTAAAATCGAATGTGTAGCTGAAATGAACGTGAAAGTAGAACATTTTTGTTATATCCTCCGGGTTACAAATCGCTGAGGATTCCTATTTGAATTGGAAAATGATATGAATTTTACATTTAGGAGACTGTGTCAGGAGAAAATGGACTGATGACATTATGATACAGCGCTGACTGACATCTGTGCAGCCTGGACTGTATCACCACTGATCACGTGCACGACATGTGTTTTGGGTCGGATTATTGTTATTATAATAATAGTAATAACCCGTATTCACATATGCCAGGCTGAGTAAATTGATCATTGTTTGAACATTTCTCATTTTTATCAATTACGTGATTAACGGGATAAAAGTGGTTAAATAAGTGTGAAGACAGGTGCCTGTCAACGGGATAATAACACAGAACACGCACAAACACACACACGCCAATACATAATTACATGTACATCATTTAATCATTTAATCATCCTTTAATCATGCTAATAGAAATACAATAACAAAATCAACTGATGTATTATGCAATAATTAACATTGAACACTCAAAAATTACACATACGCAAAGAAAACACAAAATAGTCTAGTATATAGTAAAACACCCATAAAAACCACCAGAATAAGTTAATTATTTGACAATAAACATTTGCAATCCTATAATCGAGAAGAACATCATGGGTATGTCACTGAATCACCTGCCATATTAGTATTACACCCCACCCCCAATCCAGTATTAATTGTACCATTGCGTGTCCGAAGTTCGTGAACATAAGCAAACTCAAAGCGTAAACAGCTACGCAATCAATATTTATTCAAGTTTAAACTTGCTCATCCTTTCTGCCATAACCTAATCTTTAAAAAATATGTGCAATCACAAGAGATCGCCAATGCAACACTCCATCACACAAAGAAATATGACATGCATATTGCCGTGGCGGTCGCCATTTTGTGCACTCAAGTTCGTAATACATGTTTCCCAGCATGCAATTCGTTAATAACGTCAACAGCTAAACACTGAAATTCGAGGAATTAGGTCAGAATAGTCCATGTTTAAAAAACATAATTGGAACATACACAATATGTATTCAGATTGTTATTATAAGGTTTGATCATGTCCAGACGTGTGCAAACGTTTGCTGTGGCCTGAGGGAACTGTTTGAACCCCAAGGCCGCAGGCCGCGGGTTCAAACAGTTCCCGAGGGCCACAGCAAACATTTGCACACGGCTGGACATGATCAAACGTTATTGTTACATTTCCAACAAAAAAAGTTTTGGGATTATTTGTTACCACATTTTTGAACAATATTCCGTGTGTCAAAATTCAAGATTTTTTTTTTTTTTTTTTGCAATAAAACCATTGAGGTGGTGAGGAGAAAATACAAATTTAGTGTGACATTACCTAGACCGGAAGTCGTCTGTCACACGTGTAGTAGTGAATACACATATGCCGAGAATGTTTACAGCAGGAAAATGTCAACGTTGGGTACAGTAAAGTTGATGTCTATTACCATGGGTAACTGGGATTAAGATTAAGAAATTTCATCTGTTTTAGGGTAACTACCTCAATTTTGTTTGATATTTGACTTGTTTCAATCGCAGTTTTGTTGATAAATTAATGTGTTGACAGCAGAAGACCCAATTTCAATGTGTTCATCCGGGTTTTTATGTACTGGTCAAAACACACAAGAAAAACTGGATGTAATCGAAAACACGAACTTGCGTACCTCACATACTTAGGACACGACACGATAATAATAACAGGTTTTCATAGTTTAGGACAAAATTATCTAAGATGTTTCATGGATGAGTTGTCGAAGGCTGATATGACATTCTTAAACTTTATTACCTCAACATTTCACTGGAACATTTGCAAAAAGTTGACTTAAAATGACTTTATCAGCTGAAAATATAACTTCACTCAATTATTTTTAGTTTGACGAGTGAAAACCAAATATTGGCATAGATCTGTTTGTCTCTGAATTGCAAGTAAGACTAATTTTAGACTTATTCTATAAATCTCTCAGTAGACACGCTATCACCATCTAATTTTTCAATAATTAACATTTCATATAGAAATTTGTTTTTCTAACTTACATGCTTGTTTTTTGCTTAACTTTCTTTTCCCATTAAAATGGTAGTAAGATTAGTACTAATCCTATTACTTATATGGAATAGGCTCTGTGACTCTGGTGTGGTGATGACCCGCCCGGCATCAGTCAGTTATTGTAAATTCAGGGCTGAATATATAATTTTTATGTACATTGTAAATATTCAGTGCGTGTGCAACACCGGATTCAGTCCCGTTAATCCGGCCTAAATGACCGTTGCTGTTGACAGACCCTTGAATAAATAAATTGTTCCTTGTTTGTTGTATCCATCAATGTTCTGGCTTCCACTCTATTTCAGCCGGAAGTGAGAAGTAATCATGGCCTTCCCTGGTGCACCTGGGAGTCAGCCGCGTGCTCCAATGTCAAAGATCGAGATAAGGATACAGTGCCGCAAGTTGATCAACAAAGACGTCACATCCAAGTCCGATCCTTGTGCTGTAATGTTCATTCAGAAAGGAGGAGAGTGGAATGAGGTTTGTCCCTTCTACAGATCCATCTGGGCTCCTCTCATTGTCTTTAATTAACCCTTTCCCTGTTTTTCGATATTTCGACTCTTCCAAATCAAAAACATCTGAATAAAAGAATCAAATGCTGGGTCAAATGATGGTTAAATTATCTGATAGAGTAGAAAACATTGTGGGAAAAGGAGAAATTGCTTGTTACAAGCAATTTCTCCTTTTCCCACAATGTTTTCAAAAGACATCTTCTGCAGAGGCGTCAAAAGTCGTCTCTATCAGGGAAAGGGTTAAAGCAAATTTTCAATTGTTGCTGTTCAATTTTATAAGCGTGTAAAGGAGCTCCAGATAAGTTTTGTATCTAAAGAGTATTATATCCCCATATTTCAAATTCAATTGGTATTTTACTTTCACAAATGTATTATTTATTTTCTTATTAAGTAGGGAACAAATAATAAAAAATAAAAGAAATTTAAAAATTCACTTATTTGAGCTGCAAAAGCAAACACTTTCGACTTTATCACAGTATTTGCGCTGCGCAATTTGAAGATCAATGCGTATTTTCACATTTCTGTGAGTATTTTGTACTCCCACTTTTGATAATCAATGCATATCAGGGCTGTACAAATTGGAACGCCCGACGCCCGGGACAAGTCGGTTTTAATCTCGGGCAAGTGCCTCTATGCTAGAATTTAGTCACGGGCAAGTCACTATTTTCTGTTAGAACGTCCCGCCACAAGCCCGTTTTTTGGAACCGGACAGTCACAAACTTAATCCCAAAACTGACCACTTTATCGATCGATAACGCCGCGGGTGTTCTGGCGAATCGCAGCGCAATCTACAGCGACCCTGATTCTATTAATTTAATCAAATTTGTAAGTAATTAGCGAATTAGCGAAAATATTCTGCGGCGATCAATGGTTGATTTATTTTATGTATGTTAACGTTTTCGTCTCACTGCGCACTTTTTCAAAATTACTTGCCCTGAAAATTATATTTTCCAGGACAAGTCAGGGCAAGTCACTTTTTTCAAGTCACTTGTCCGGGACAAGTGGCTAAAAAATCAATTTGTACAGCCCTGCATATTCTGCTAAAATAAGTGCATAAAATACACCAATAGCAATAGCACCTTATCTGGAGCTCTGATGTAACTGTTGTCACATAATAATTGTGACCCCCAATAAGGGCTTATTGAGTTTTCGGCCAGCGTACTGTATCTCCTATTCTATAATTATTCCACAGCTGTGGTCTATTATTTGCTGTACATTCTATTATACAATGTAACTAAAGAATATTCCATTAGCAGCCATTGTCACCTATCACTGTTCTTTCTCTTAAAACTCACATTTGGGTCATGATCTCAACTCCAGATAAGGAATTAGTAATTGAACTTAGTGAATAGTTTGCTTCAAAATGAAAACACATCTTGGTATTTCATTAGAATTGTCTAATGAAATACCAAGATGTGTTTTCATGGAAAAATAAGAAAATATGCTATATTTGTGCCAATTTTGTGGTCTGTTTATTGTTTTATGTAGCATGATAAAGATACCACAAATTCTTCATTACTTTTTGATACTCACTACTTCTGATTTCAATTGGGTTTTTGGCAATTTTAATTGGGTATTTACGCAAATACGCAGCTTATCTGGAGCTCTGTGATCTGACAAAACCAGGATTCTTATCTTTACAACAGAATTAGGTAGATCAATTGTCAGGGTGTGGGATCTTTACAACAGAATTTTGGTTAGTTAACCAATTGTCAGGGTGTGGATCTTTACAACAGAATTAGGTAGACCAATTGTCAGGGTGTGGGATCTTTACAACAGAATTAGGTAGACTAATTGTCAGGGTGTGGGATCTTTACAACAGAATTAGGTAGACCAATTGTCAGGGTGTGGGATCTTTACAACAGAATTAGGTAGACCAATTGTCAGGGTGTGGGATCTTTACAACATAATTAGGTAGACCAATTGTCAGGGTGTGGGATCTTTACAACATAATTAGGTAGACCAATTGTCAGGGTGTGATATCTTTACAACAGAATTAGGTAGACCAATTGTCAGGGTGTGGGATCTTTACAACATAATTAGGTAGACCAATTGTCAGGGTGTGAGATCTTTACAACATAATTAGGTAGACCAATTGTCAGGGTGTGGGATCTTTACAACATAATTAGGTAGACCAATTGGAAAAATTGTTATCATCATCACTCATGTTGAAATGGCCTGTAACGAGTGACAGTGTTGACCCAGTTCAGTGTGTGCTTCTATGCATTCTGTGGTCAACTTCGTTCATCATTCAGTCACCCATACATTCATTAAGCCTCTAGCCAAGAATATTAACCATTTCCAGCATTTCCAGGCTTTGTAAGTCGATGTTAAGGCTTGTCGAGATCTACAGTGTAAATAGTAAGACAATAAGCCTATGTTTGTCAGATTGTGACATGATGTTTGGTCACTCAACCGAGAAAAGGGACCTCACAGCATTTACAACCAGCGCAGCCCCAGATCATAATGTGCTTCCACACATGCTTCCACACAGTCTGATCAGTAGCCTATTTCATCAACATTGCAAAGTATACTTTGTAGCAAAGTATACTTTGAGGGAGTAATCATTTATTTTTCCTGAAATGCATTATTTCATATAGAACTAACAAATGCATATATTTGATGATTAAAAGTATGCAGAATTATTATACTGAATTTATTACATTATCACAGCCAAATTGGCTGTGATAATGTAATAAATTCAGTATAATAAAAATTAATAAATTTATCATAAAATTGAAAATTTCTCCCTCAAAGTATACTTTGCTACTAAAGTATACTTTACAATGTTGATGAAATAGGCTACAGATCATAATGTGCTTCCACACATGCTTCCACACAGTCTGATCAGGGCCCACTCTGCTGTCCATTGAGTCAATAACTTAGCCTTACTTACTACTGCTATCAATATATTTGGATCATACTCTGATGTTGTGGCTATACAAGAGTATCCGTATATATTTATTGTTACACATTTCGTAACATCCATTTTCTCATCTGTCTGCACCACTTTGTCACCTACCATGCTGGGCCCTAAATGATGCACTTCTGTGTTGATGTACCGTTAAACACCTTTCCATTCCATTCAGAGCTCCACATAAGGTTTGTATCTAAAGAGTATTATACCCCCAGATTTCCAATTCAATGCGTATTTTGCTTTTACAAATGTATTATTGATTTTCTTCCTTATTAAATAGCAAACAAATGATAAAAATGATTCAACTTTATTACAGTATTTTCACTACTTGATTTGAAAATCAATGCGTATTTTCACATTGCTGTGAGTATTTTGTACTCCCACTTTTGATAATCAATGCATATTCTGCTAAAATAAGTGTGTAAAATATGCCAATACGCACCTTATCTGGAGCTCTGCATACTACGATGTTGTGACTATACAAGATTATCCAAATATATTTTCTCAAGTGGCTGTGCCACTTTGTCATCTACCATGATGTGCCATAAATGATGTACTTCTGTGTAGATGGAACGTTCAACACCTTTCCATTCCATTCATCTGGCATCCCAGGATTTTATACATTCTAGGTGGGAAGAACGGAGAACGTGAAGAACTCTCTGGACCCAAACTTTGCCAAGTGCTTCTCCGTCGACTACATGTTTGAGGAGGTGCAGAAGGTGAAGGTCGCGGTGTACGACCTTGACAACAACACGCCGGAGCTGGGTGACGATGACTTCCTGGGACAGGTGGAGTGTACGCTTGGACAGGTACGAAACACGGACTCGGGGATTTGGTCATTATTTCATATGGTACATACAGTCCTGTGAAGGTTGATCACCTGGGCCCAGTTGCTAAAAATCTCTGTTAGCTTAACAGACTGTTAAATCCTTAACACCGTTAAGGATTTAACAGTCTGTTAAGCTAACAGGTTTGACCATTATATGAGCCTGGTTCTGGAGTTAGCTCCCTTATCAGCATTTTTCACTGATCTTGATTTGAAAATTGACAAAAATGTCAACTCGTAGAGAAAAATATTTTGCCTGAGCTCTGAAGTTTATGTCGACTTCATGTTAATGCCATATATGGTAAATATTATATTTCCTCAAAATCAGTAATACCAATAAACGGCGATGTGATAAGTAGTAGTTCCATGTGTGAGGTATGTATCCATGGTGTGGGTAGTTCCACAGAGTAAGTCTTGTACAGCGAGGCCCCATGTTCGAGTCCAGGAATATTCAGCACATTTTTCTCTTCCCTCTGACAATAACACACATGTCAAAAAAGTGGTGTTTTTATTTTAAGAGTATACTGTTATATACAGCTGATTCTCTTTATCATGATATCGCTTACCTCGATCTACCTGCTTATCTCGATATATAGATCATGTATTTTACTCGTGATAAATCAATATCGGAAACGTCAATATATCGGTTTAGTCGAGGTGGAAATCAAGTCGCGATAGTATGTTTCCTTCACATTTGTATTCGAACAAACATGTGAACCATTAAACCATAATTTATCAATGTGTCATCGATTAGTTGAGCATAAAAAAAAAAATAATAAAACGTCGTGGATTGGTCGCGAAATTTAGCAAATTTTTATCTCAAAGTTTGGGTACGTATATATATATATATATATTGCTCAGTCCGGTCAACTTCGAGATAACGATAATTAGCTGTATGTCTATTTGAAAAAAGGATGCTTTGTGACCTGATGTTTTCCATTTGTTTGTCTATCAGTTTGTCTGTCTGACCTACCACTTACGCCAATTTTTCAGCGTCTACAATATATACAGCTGCTACCACACATGCATACATCAAGCATCTTAAGTATCGAACCAGTGTATACAATTTGACAATTTTACCATTACACTGGTGATAATTCCTCATCTGTCCCTCACCCACAGATAGTTGCGGCCAACCCATTTACCAAACAGCTGGTGTTGAAGAGCGGCAAACCGGCGGGAGAAGGGAAGATTTTCGTAAGTTTGGTGAAATTTTCATGGCTCCATACAAGCTACAATGTATATATTTGTGTCTAATCATTTTCATGTCAGGTCCTACAACATTAATCACAGATAATGGGGCTTATCTCCAGTTGCATATAAACCAAATATGCTACCTTATGCTATCATAAACGTAGGAGTAAAGGTTTTGTAGATGTATAAATGCATAATTTTGTAATGTTTAAAGTTGTATTACGAAATGTGTATTTTCATAACTGGCAATGGTACGAACACTTAGCTGTCTCCATTAAATTACAGAAAATGTAGGTCCTTATCAGAATGATTGTGTTGGGGCCACAGCTGGTAGACTTGGACCTGTGACATAAAAAAATGCCGTTTTTTAAAAAAAATCCCATTACCCCACCCAACTGGTATCGAACTGTACGTTGCGCTAAGCGTAACGTACAGTACGACAACAGCTGGGTGGGGTAATGGGATTTTTTTTCAATGGGTATTTTTTTATGTCAACAGTCCGAGTCTTCCACCTGTGATTGGGGCTACATTGTTTACAACCATCCACAGTGAACCAGTGTTTATTACTAGGTTCTATGAGCCAGTGACCTGTGAGGTGTGTTGTAGATCCGGTCAGAGGAAGTGAAGGAAGGCGGGGAGGTGGCAATGTGTACATTTAGTGCCCGGAAACTCGATAACAAGGTCAGTGCCTGTCTCACTGCGAATCTGAAACTTTGTATGGCAGTACAATACACATAGTGACCTATGGCAGGGTCATCAAACTCTGCTATTTGAGTTTCCATGTACATAATTATCCCCTCGCCGATAGACAAGAGGGATATAGTGTTAGTCCATGTATGTGCATGCGTATGTATGTTAGTAACACCTTTCATGCGAGCACAGCTTGTCCACACAATAACTAGAGTTCTACTTGACGGATCGTAACCAAAATCGGTGTACATGTTTTTCATGGCTAGATGAAGAAGCCTATTGATTTTCAAACATTTCCGATGACTTATCTCCCCTTGGGGCCATTTTTGTTTTTCACACTCTGTATCCTTGTCCACACAGTAACTTAGGGGATTAGCTTCGTACTAACGATGCCCTTGTTTCAACTTCTACAGATTTACATGATACTGAGTATTTTCCATGGCCTCAACTAGCCACACCCGGGCACATGGCAAGAGTTCACACGTGAATAATCTCGGGAGCAGTTGAAATGCAAAATGTCAAATATAAAAACACAATATTCAAGAAATTACCTACATTTGTTCACTTTCCATTTGTAGAGACCTTTTACTTTCCACCATATTGTTATTTTGACTTTATCACTGATTTTGCCTTGAATAGTAATAAATAGAATGTAGACAAATAATGTTGGAATCTGGGAAAAGATGAAAGTGGTTTATGTTTCATTTTCTTTCTCAATAAAAACATGGTTTGACAGCACTTTAGAATCATTCTAAAGTGCTGTCAAAACATGTTTTCGATGAGTAAAATGGAAAGTAAAAAATCAACAGTAGACAACACAATTTATTTCAGTTAGGGTTAAAGTCCAGCCACACTCGCTGAAGGCCTTCTGGTTAAAACCATGATAAATGCTCATATTAATTGTTTATTCCGATTGTGTTATTCAAATGTAGCTGGCAAACACCCTGGTGAACAGTGCAACTTAAACAGGGAAATAGCTCCACGATCTGACACTGTACCCCTGGCACTGGTACATGTATGAGGGTTGTTCAAAAATAACGTAGACTTTCTCTCTCAACAGTTTATTATTCACAAGATGACCATGAAATATAGTTTACTGGAAACCGCTATCCATTTGCAATAATCAGAGTGAATGTTATTACAATCGTGTTACGTTTGAGTTACCATAGTAACGTATATCTGGCGTACACCATTTTTTGTCACAGAATATTTTGATTGCTTGCTTACTTTCTCACATGTAAACCGATAAACAAGACACTTCACAAGTACATCGTAATGTTAATATGATATGACTCTATAAAATTTTGACGTCAATCGAACGTTCGAATCAGATATAAACAACGGTTTAGCAACGGACGTGCGAAGCAATTTGTATTAAAAATGGCCTCTAGGGAAAGGACTGAGACTCGGATTATCATCAGTAGCCTATTTCATCAACATTGCAAAGTATACTTTTCTAGCAAAGTATACTTTGAGGGAGTAATAATTTATTTTTCCTGAAATGCATTACGTCATATAAAACTAACGACTGCATATATTTGATGATTAAAGGTATGCAGAATTATTATACTGAATTTATTACATTATCACAGCCAAAATGGCTGTGATAATGTAATAAATACAGTATAATAAAAATTAATAAATTTATCCTAAAATTGAAAATTTCTCACTCGAAGTATACTTTGCTAGATAGGTATACACGTACTTTGCAATGTTGGTGAAATAGGCTACTGGGTTTGCATAGATCTTGTAAAGACGGCAACGGAAACATAAAATGATGCAGAAAACACCCTGTAGCAGTACTGTTAAAGGAGCGCCATTTATAATATCCGCGCACACTGGGTACCACGTTTACTGAAGCATAGCGAGAAGGAGCGACGGGTCAAGTATTCAACAGTATTTTTCATCATTCCAAGATTTCGCTTGAGTAATTGTGTTACATCAGAACAATGCTGTCCCACACACGGCAGCAAGTTGGAGATTAATGTGCTTGGATTAATGTACAGTCGCCCACCATATTTGACAAATGGATCACATGAATATAGGAAATTTGTGTTCCACCTTGAAAATTGTTTTGAGAAAAAGGCGATTGTAACAGTCTAATCAAGTACACAGTACATACCATAAATCTCTGCGTGTAAGTGATTGAAGTCAGTCGTTGTGAGCTAAAAACATCACTGACATCGTTAACGTCTCGAAGTATGCCAATGCCGTGCACCGGGTATGATATAACGACAGTTTTTAAATCGCTGTAACTTTTTGTATGACTACCAGAATGTAGCAATTTCTGGTGTATTATAGATTGCATAAAGATGGCGGTTTAATACCATGTAACATTTACAGTAGTGTGTCTATAAATAACAAATTATGATGGACAAATTTATGTCATGTGACCTGTTTACATCATGCCGAGTTCCAGAAGAAAGAGATGGTCACAGGGCTCCAGATAAGCTGCGTATTTGCTTAAATACCCAATTAAAATTGCCAAAAACCCAATTGAAATCAGAAGTAGAGAGTATAAAAAAGCAATACAAATTTTGTGGTACGTTTATCATGCTGCATAAAACAATATACAGACCACAATTATAGCATATATTTCTTATTTTCCATGAAAACAGATCTTGGTATTTCATTAGAATTGTCTCCAAGGAGACAATTCTAATGAAATGCCAAGACATGTTTTCATTTCGGAGCAAACTATTCAATAATTGCTGTGTGTTGATGTGTAAACAGTAGTGATTTTATTTTGCCCAATTAATATTTTGATTGCCCAATTGCTTCAGAAATGATGGAGTGACAATACTCAATTACTAATTCCTTATCTGGAACCCTGGGTCAATCCCGTACATCTGACTTAAGCACATAGAAGAAACCAATGACCATGCAGTATATCATTTCTCTATATCATTAACAGGATTTTCTCGGCAAGTCTGATCCATACTTGGAAATCTTGCGGGCCAATTCTGACGGCAGTTGGCAGGTGGTTCACAGAACAGAGGTCAGTATTAATGGGCAGAAAATGTTGGCTCTGTTATTATATGTGGCTGTGACTAGAACTGGGGCCCGTTTCACTAAACTGTGAACAACTAAAATGTTTGTATGTGCAAAATTATGATAGTCTGTAAATTGCACATTAACAATGTTTTCTTGTAAACAATGATTGGATTTACATTTATTGAGCATAGGCTGCATATGTAGCCTATGCTCAATAAATGTAAATCCATGTATTGAAACTTCTAGACGATCCTAAATTTGCACTTACAAACATTTTAGTCGTAAAAAGTTTAGTGAAATGGGCTCCTGGGGCTTATGGGATTTGTGAACAGTGTAGCTCCTGATCAAACGGCACACTCCTGTAGTCTGATGACAATCTATATTGCTTGTTTGAAGCATGTTTCATTGATGGAATGGCGAACAGTGCAGATCCTGATCAGACTGTGCGGATGCACAGTCTGATCTGGATCTACACTTGTTGCAAAACCCGTAAGCCCCATTTCTCCAGTCAGTCAGTTACACATGTGAGACATCTGTGTCTCTATCTGCACATTCTTGTCTCTATCTAGCAACAGTTAAGTCTCTAATTAATAAAATAGAGCAATATTTGGGTACGTTCGTTGTATTCTGCATGCAAGCTCACCTGGGGCCCGTTTCACTAAACTTCATAAGACTAAGAAGTTTGTAAGTGCAAATTTAATGTTAGAATAACGTTTACACTGACAGTTGATGTCGGAAAATCTTTAGTGCTTGTGTTTACATGCAATGATGTGTGTATGTTGGTGCAAAATGGTAACACTAGTTAACAATGTTACTGTGAGAAGTCGAATAATAAAAGTCTTTGAATACACATTTTTATCGGAAGAAGTTTAGTGAAACGGGCCACAGCATTGTAACTGTCCATGTCGATGACAGGTGGTGAAGAACAATCTGAACCCGAAGTGGCGCCCGTTCACCGTGCCCGTCCACAGTCTGTGTAGCGGTGACAAGGACGCACGACTCAAGGTAAATCCACCCAGGGGACGAAATTTCCACTCGTCCGCTCATCCTGACGAGTGGAAATGCCTGCAGGATGGGTGGAAATTTCAATTTTTGTAAATGTAGATTTATTCATTTTGCCATTCCTGTCAAAGTTAGGATGAGTAAACATTTCAAGAATTTTTTTGGCCTGCCACCATCTGTAGCCGATTTCATCAAAATTGCAAAGTATACTTATCTAGCAAAGTATACTTTGAGGGAGTAATCATTGATTTTCCCAATATGCATTATTTCATATAGAACTAACCGCTGCACATATTTGATGATTAAAACTATGCAGAATTATTATACTGAATTTATTACATTATCACAGCCAAAATGGCTGTGATAATGTAATAAATTCAGTATAATAAAAATTAATAAATTTATCTTAAAATTGAAAATTTCTCCCTCAAGGTATACTTTGCTAGGAAAGTATACTTTGCAATGTTGGTGAAATAGGCTACAGATACAAAGCGAAATTGTTCACTACTGTCTTTTTCACGAAACCTGCCCAAATTTTACGGCTATATAAACAATGCAAAAACAATATTTTTTTCGATAATATTCAATTTTATCAAAATTTAAGAGCAATTTTTCTTTTTATTACATAAAATTTGGTCCTACAGTCGACTCGCGTTATGTCGATATCGATGGGAGACAGAGAATGACATTCGACATAAAAAAATATCAATATTCACCCCAAACATTCGGTACATTTAACACTCGTGTATAATCTGATAAGAATGTGTCAATTTCCTGTGTTTCGTGCCGGCATACGGTTGTCGTAAAATATAGATTATCAACGTATCAATATTATTATTGTTTATTCTTCTAATTAATACACAATAAAATACTTTACACGCACTGCATGTGTTTAGTGTTGACATGTTATTATTTCCATGTTTTATTGGTCGCAACAATTTGCAACATTGTTTTTCCGGCGATCACGTGATGTGATCGAGTGGAGATATTCTATAAATAGCATCATATTGCTTGTGACCAAGCAACCACCACCAGTTGTGAGTCACGTGACATTGACAGGTTATTGTACTGCATATCACAGGGGCGTGTCACAGGGGCGCGAATAGTGAAATGTTCGAATCGGTACATTTGTGTCTTGTAAAAAAATACAAGACGCCCACGTACCGATTCAGACTTTTCAATAAACTCGTTCCAGTACAACTTCGGACCCATGTACTGCATGTTGGCTATTTATGGCGGGGACGTAAATGAAAAACAACACAGGTACGAAAATAGACAGGCATTTATTACAGTAACACATTAGACATTGCTAAAGGAAGTGATTTGATCGACCAACTGTTCGTGTTTATAAAGATCGCATGTAATTCACTCAAATTGTAATTATTATAAACAAGCATCCGTTAATGATTATGGCATTTACGGCTCGATTCATGTCCCGAAAATAAATTGGCAATTAACAAGAGTAATTTTGTGATTTCACGTCACACTGTCGTTAATTGGTTGATCACGGCTTACGTGGTCGACTTTGACAGTATTCCGCGATTGTAACACGGTTACCGGCGGCATGTTTTGATCACTTTGAATGTGTGAAAAACTTACCTGTGCCAATCAAGTTTGACCAGACATTACGACGCCCGCTGTTCAAATTGCATATCGACATAACAGTATACAAATGTGTAGGAATTATACCATCGGGACTTGTTTTCCACATCGATATATACGAAAAATCGACATTTCCGATATCGATATATCAGGTATGAAATGTATGAGTTTATATAGCAGTTCGGCCGGGACCACGAGCGTACATCGACATAAGCAGGTATATCGATATAAGCAATGTCGACATAACGCGAATCGACTGTATATTGATTTTATTACGAAAATACAATTTCACCACTTTAAATCCCCATACAGGGATCCTCCAGATTATCGGACAAAAATGGCAGTTTATTTACGATATGTTTCTTAAAATAGCAGCTATGGGCATACTATTTTCACAGAATAATCCTCGGTTCTTGCTGTCTCAATGCATGTAAACTATTTAGCAAAATATGCCATCTTTCTCACTTAAAATTGGGTCGGATCACCAGTGGTAAGTGCCCCAAAATTAACATCGACAATCAGTTATCCGGACAAACGTATAAACTAATCGTCTTATAACTTCTATTCACATGTTGAAATCATAATTGTATCGCCTGTAAACCAGTGTAAACAGCATTGTGTATTTCTGCAGAAAAACCAGTTACCCTTCGTTTCTTGGAAGACACCGTATTTATAGAATGTATTGTATTTATAGAACAATGATGTAATTGGGCACACTCGATTGAGCCCCTGCATGACTTTTGTCGTTGTAATCAAATTGTGGACAGAGTTGGGAATGTGTTCAGCAAATTTTACTAAAATGTTTTCCATGCTGACATATTCTTCACACTGGCATGGGAACAGCATGCACATGCGTGACTTAGATGCATTCGTTGCAAAATCGGATCAAAAGAATGCGCTTAATTAACAGGTATTTTCATTTGTCCGATAAACTGATTGTCCGGATAATTGGTATGACCCCTGTAGAGTGAAGATGTCTATGGGATTTAACACGGGGAAATATTTCTAATTTGAGGAATAGTGGACTGATTTTCAAAATTTACCTTTTGTTTTCTTAGTTAGATCATTTCCAAGGTATCTAGTCCGGTTTCAGAGTGAATTTCCAAGATTTTTCGTTTTTCAACTTCTCCTGCAGCTGCTTCAGCTCCTTTCCCCCCGTTAAATTCCCATAGACAAATAAATTTTTCGTAATAATATCAATATTTGACCAAATTTCACGAAATAAAAAGAAGGCTTAAAAAGAAGGCTCACTCTTAAATTTTATAAAATTTAATATTATCGAAAAAAAAACTATTTTTGCATTGTTTATATAGCCATACAATTTGGTCAGGTTTCGTGAAACAGACAGTAGCGGTTTTGAAAATCAAACAATGCAGTCCCTGCTTTATTCTGGTGGCAAGTAGCTACAATAATTCGCCTCCGATATTTTATCTACGGCTACAATTTGACCCATTCAAAAAATGTGAGTAACCGAAGTGCATACCCAAACCTGTTGATGTTATGTCAAAATTTAGTAAACTGTACATTGTATACCTTTAAACAAATAATCTTTGATGTAGAACTAGTAAATTGCCAAAAATAATAGAACAGGGAAATCATTTTCCCATGGAAGCCATCTTTTCTCTAGTTGTTATTCAACATTCAACATAACGAAATTAAGATATTCATGTAAATGTCAGATAAACCCATTGACACGGTAAAATAACAAATTTCTGCATGTAACCGATTGCAAAAATTACTCTTCCATGTGTTACATTAAAGAGATGGGGTTAAATTGCTACCCTCGCGAGAGGTGTGGAGCGGGGTAGCAATTTTGTTTCTAGTGGCAAAGGGGATTATCCCAGTTTTGTCAAGATTATCTTTCGTCCATACGAGAATAGAATAATCCATAGAACCCCAGGGGAATTCAAGTCGAGCGGCACGATCATTCTCATTCGCAGCTTCAAAGAGAATGAGCAAATTACAAAGTGATACATGGCTGTGACTGGAGAAATGGGATCAATGTAGATCCAGATCAGCCTGTGCATCCACAAAGTCTGATCAGGATCTGCACTGTTCGCAGAGGCGTCGGAAGCAAATTAATATTGGGGAGGCGAATGTCGACCCGAGCAAAGCGAAGTGCTAACGGGGTCCGGGGCTTACCGGTACTCAAATTTTTTTAAATTCTAGATGCCATTTCCTGCTGCATTTAAGAGACATTTTATGTTTGGTCCAAATATTGGGGCGGCGGTCGCCGCCCCTGCCGCCCCACTTCCGACGCCTCTGGTTCGCCTTTCCATCAATGAAACACCAGACACGCTTCTAACAAACAATATAGATCGTTATCAGGAGTATGCTATTTGATCAGAAGCTACATTGATCACAAATCCCATAAGCCCCATTTCTCCAGTAACAGCCACATATTTATCAGTTACCCAACTGCACACTGAACAGCATCACATGACAATATATGTAACTTGATTAGAGTATACAGCAAATGTGGTGTGGGACTAAATACGTCAGTATAGCGAACATTCCCTGCAGTACAGTCCCTGTGTGTGTTTCAGATGGACGTATATGACTGGGACAACGACGGGTCACATGACCTGATCGGGGGATTCACCACGTCCGTCAACGAACTCGCATCATCCGGCAACGGGAAAGAGGTGAGTCACCGCTTCTGTAGCCTATTTCACCAACATTGCAAAGTATACTTTTCTAGCAAAGTATACTTTGAGGGAGAAATTTTCAATTTTAGGATAAATTTATGAATTTTTAGCCAGGTTTTTTGAAAAAAAATCCAGGCTATTGGATTGGCGAAAGCCGGGCGGGCGGGCGGGCGGCGTCCACAATCAATGTTAAGTTTTCGTGTTTGAGTCCATTTGTTTGTTACTGTACCACCTAGGACCACCAAACTTTCACAGCTTCATAATCAAGGGGTGCCCACCACATATTACTATCCAACATGTTACTTTTTTTTAACTTGACCCATTTTTTCCGCGCAGTCGACTTAGCCATTTTCAATGTTAAGTTTTCCTGTTTACAATGTTAAGTTTTCGTGTTTGAGTCCATTTCTTTGTTACTGTACCACCTAGGACCACCAAACTTTCACAGCTTCATAATCAAGGGATGCCCACCACATATTACTATCCAACATGTTACTTTTTTTTTAACTTGACCCATTTTTTTCCTTTTTTTCCGCGCAGTCGACTTAGCCATTTTGAATGTTAAGTTTTCGCGTTTACAATGTTAAGTTTTCGTGTTTAAGTCCATTTCTTTGGTACTGTAACACCTTGGACCACCAAATTTTCACAGCTTCATAACCAAGGGGTGCCTACCACATAAAACTATCCAACATGTGACCATTTCTTTTACCTTCATCTATTATTTCTACGTATTTCTACACATTTTCTAGTTTATTATCAAGACTGCCAGCGAGGTGATTAGCTTAGTGATAATGATGCCCTTGTTACAATTTAAATGCCTAATGATCGACCTGAAAATCATCTTGGTTAGTGCCCCTTGTTCCAAGATGAAAACTCTGTACATCCCTTGCACAACAAATTTTACCATTTTCAGCTGATCACTCTCATATTTGGTACACATGATCACTATCAAATTCTGTGGTATGTAAGGCAATATTTTACTTTACTTTTCAAATTCTTCCAGAAATATGTCTCCCCCCATATATGTGGAGACATATTGTTTTTGGCATGGTTGTCCGTCACAAAATTTGTGTCGTGCGTTTCTCTCAAAAGTATTTTAGAAAGTCGCGAAATTTTACAGGAATATTTCTCATCATGTGAAATTGCGCACCTGGGGTTTTATATGCAGATTCATCCAGTATTCACAGAGGTATGGCCCTTGACTTAGTGAAAAGTGGCGATTTTCAACTTGTGTCGCACATAACTGAAAAACTATTTAAGTTACAGGCATGCAACTATATAGGAATGTTAATTAGCATGTAGAGTTGTGCATCTGGTAATTTTGATGTAGATTCATAGAGTATGGGCGGAGTTATGGCCATTGACTTAGTGAAAATTGCTGATGTTTAACTTGTGTCACCAGTAGCTCAAAAGGTATTTGCGTTACAGGAATGAAACAGGAATGTTAATCAGCATGTGTAGTTGTACAACTGGGGTTTTGTTTGTGGAATCATCCAGTAAGGATGGAGTTATGGCCCTTGACGTAGTGAAAATTGCTGATGTTTAACTTGTGCATCTGGTGATTTTGATGTGGATTCATAGAGTATGGGCAGAGTTCGGGCTATTGACGTAGTGAAAATAGCAGATTTTTAACTTTTGTCGCCGGTAACTCAGACATGAAACTACATGTATATAGGAATGTTTATCATGTGTAGTTGTGCACTTAGGGTTTTGTTTGCAAAATCATCCAGTAAGGATGGAGTTATGAAGGATGGAGTTATGATCCTTGACTTCGTGAAAATTGGCAATTTTGTCCATACCAAATTTCATCACAAATTTGTGTCGCACTTATTTCCAAAAGTGTTTCAGTTATAGTTTAGCAATTTTACAGGAATGTTTGTCACTATGTGAAGTTGTGAACCTGGGTTTTTGATGTGGATTCATCTAGTATTGGCAGAGTTATGGCCCTTGACAAGTGAAAATTGCATATGTTGTCTCTTTTTTGTCGCGCCTGCTTTAGCAGAGGCGCGACTATAGTCAGCGCTTTTTCCGTCGTCCGCGTCGTCGTCGTCCGCGTCGTCTGCGTCGTCCGGTTTTTTTGTAAGGCAAATGCGTTAAAGTTATTGTTTTTTTCACAATATCTCTTTAACCCCTTGCCAGACATTGATAATATTTCACATCAATGTTTGTCTAGGGATGATGCTTCATTACGCACACCCCCACATCCAAATTTTGAAGGTCAAGGTCATTTATTTCCTTGTAATGTTCACCGGTTTTGTGATAGAAATGTGTTAAAGTTATTGTTTTTTCACAATATCTCTTTAACCCCTTGCCAGACTTTCATAATATTTCACATCAATGTTTGTCTACGGATGATGCTTCATTACGCACACCCCCACATCCAAAGTCTGAAGGTCAAGGTCATTTATTTACTTGTAATGTTCACCGGTTTTGTAACAGAAATGCGTTAAAGTTATTGTTTTTATACGACCGTTTTTAAAAAACGGTACGTATTATGTTTTACCGCACGGCGGGCGGGCGGCTGAAGAAAAAGCGCATAGTTCGTGTACACAACTCCTCCGAAACCGTTCAGTCGATCGATCTGAAACTATACACACGTCTTCTACACATATTGAAGATGTGCACCTTGGTGTTTTTATGCCGAAAAAATATTTTTTAACAAAAATATCGCCTTTTTAACTTAGCCATTTTTTCTTCATTTTTCTGTACATTTCTATATACGGTACAGAGTTTGTGTACACAACTCCTCCGAAACCGTTCAGTCGATCGTTCTGAAACTATACACACATCTTCTACACATATTGAAGATGTGCACCTTGGTGTTTTTATGCGGAAAAAATATTTTTTAACAATAATATCACCTTTTTAACTTAGCCATTTTTTCTACATTTTTCTATACAATTCTATATACGGTACAGAGTTTGTGTACACAACTCCTCCGTAACCGTTCAGTCGATCGTTCTGAAACTATACACATGTCTTAGACTACACATAATGGATGTGCAAGCTTGGTGTTTTTATGCCGAAATATATTTTTTAACAAAAATATCGTCGCCTTTTTAAACTTAGCCATTTTTTCTACATTTTTCTATGCAATTCTATATACAATACCAGAGTTTGTGTACACAACTCCTCCGAAACTGTTCAGTCGATCGTTCTGAAACTATACACACGTCTTCTACACATATTGTAGATGTGCACCTTGGTGTTTTTATGCCGAAAAAATATTTTTTAACAAAAATATCACCTTTTTAACTTAGCCATTTTTTCTACATTATTGTATCCAATTCCCTATCATTTCTACTTTACACTCTACTTTTCTATCTCTGCCTAAATTAGTATACATGTTTCGCACAATGAGATGAAGAAATAATGCTATAGACTTTCAAATTCTCATTAATGTTTCTTGCCTTGGTGACAGCTTCACATTTCTGCATCTTCCGCTGTCTGGCCCATATTCCGACGGGCCGTATTTTGGTAACTTGTGGCACTCTTGTTTTCACAATATCTTCTTTAAAAAACAACGGCCCCTTGAGGCCAGACTTTGTGATATAATAATTTACACATCAATGTTTTTGTCTAGGAATGATGCCCCGCCTATTCATATTACGCCACTACCCCCCACATCCAAATTTTTGAAGGTCAAGGTCATTATTTATTTACTTGTAATGTTTCACACACATTTTTGATAACAGAAATACGTTAAAAGTTATTGTTTTTTCACAATATCTCTTTAACCCCTTGCCAGACTTTGATAATATTTCACATCAATGTTTGTCTAGGGATGATGCTTCATTACGCACACCCCCACATCCAAAGTCTGAAGGTCAAGGTCATTTATTTACTTGTAATGTTCACCGGTTTTGTAACAGAAATGCGTTAAAGTTATTGTTTTTTCACAATTTCTCTTTAACCCCTTGCCAGACTTTGATAATATTTCACTTCAATGTTTGTCTAGGAATGATGCTTCACTACGCACACCCCCACATCCAAATTTTGAAGGTCAAGGTCATTTATTTACTTGTAATGTTCACCGGATTTGTAACAGAAATGCGTTAAAGTTATTGTTTTTCACAATATCTCTTTAACCCCTTTCCAGACATTGATAATATTTCACATCAATGTTTGTCTACGGATGATGCCTCATTATGCATACCCCCACATCCAAATTCTGAAGGTCAAGGTCATTTATTTACTTGTAATGTTCACGGTCAAATGCCTCGGCAGGCGCGACACCGCTTCCGTGGCGGAAATCTTGTATTATCCCCTCGCCAAGAGGGGATATAACGCTAGTCTCTATGTGCGTGCGTGCGTGCGTGCGTGCATGCGTGCGTGTGTGAGTTCGTGCGTGCGTACGTTAGTAACACCTTTCATTTTTATCGCCTGCACGAAGTGCAGAAGAGCTTATGGCATACCCCCGTCGGCGTCGGCGTCGGCGTCCACAAACTTAACGTTGGGGTAAATGTCTTATAACTTCTGTTTCCTTTCATGGAACACCTTATTATTTCATACATGCATTCCTCAGATGACCCTGTATCAGGCTGTAGCACATCCATGACCCACCACCCAACCCTTACCCCAAGGTCAAGGTCACAAACTTAGCACATTTATAAACTTAACGTTGGGGTAAATGTCTTATAACATCTGTATCTTTTCATGCCTTGATAATACATACATGCATTCATCTGATAATACTCTATCGTGCTATAGCAAATTCATGACCAACAACCCACCCCTTACAAGGTCACAAACTTAGCACATTAATAAACTTAACGTTGGGGTAAATGTCTTATAACATATGTTTCCTTTCATGGAACGCCTTGATATTTCATACATGGATTCCTCAGATGACCCTCTATCATGCTGTAGCAAATCCACGACCCTTCACCCAATCCTTACCCCAAGGTCAAGGTCACAAACTTAGCATGTTCATAAACTTAACATTGGGGTAAATGTTGTGTAACTTCTGTTTCTTTACAGGGAACACCTTCATATTTCATACATGCATTCATCTGATGATACTCTATCATGCTATAGCAAAACCATGACCAACCCCCCACCCCTTTCCCCAAGGTCAAGGTCACAAACTTGGCACATTCATTAACTTAACGTTGGGGTAAATGTCTTATAACATCTGTTTCCTTTCATGGAACGCCTTGATATTTCATACATGCATTCATCTGATGATACTCTATCATGCTATAGCAAATCCATGACCCACCACCCACTCCTTACCCCAAGGTCAAGGTCACAAACTTAGCACATTCATAAACTTAATGTTGGGGTAAATGTCTTATAACATCTGTTTCCTTTCATGGAACGCCTTGATATTTCATACATGCATTCCTCATATGACCCTCTATCATGCTGTAGCAAATCCATGACCCACCACCCAACCCTTACCCCAAGGTCAAGGTCACAAACTTAGCACATTCATAAACTTAACGTTGTGGTACATGTTGTGTAACTTCTGTTTCTTTACAGGGAACGCTTTGATATTTCATACATGCATTCATCTGATGGTCCTCTATTGTGCTACAGGAAATCCATGACCCACACCCCACCCCTTTCCCCAAGATCAACTTCATAAACTTAACGTTGGAGTAAATGTCTTTGTATACCTTCTGTTTCTTTACAGGGAACACCTTGATATTTCATACATGCATTCGTCTGATGATCCTCTATTGTGCTACAGCAAATCCATGACCCACCCCCCACCCCTTTCCCCAAGGTCAATGTGCCAAACACATTCATACATGCATTCCTCATGTGAATAGCTATCATGCTGTAGAAAATCACCAACTTAGTGCGTTCATAAACTTAACGTTGGGTTAAATTTTGTTTTACTTCTGTTTTCAGGGAGCGCATTGATATTTCATACATGCATTCATCTTAATATGCTATATCATGCTATAGCAAATCCACAACCCACCTTCCACCACTGACCCCAATGTCAAGGTCCACCGCACACCCCTTAACCCAAGGTCAAGTTATATAATATTCATGTTTTTTATATACAACTGTACCAAGTTTGAGTGAAGGCTGCCAACAGGCGAGCTTTGTTGTCTTCTGACAACTCGTGTTCAACAATAACTCATGAACCACTTCACTGATTTTAATAATATTTGGCCACAATGTGTGTCTAGGGATGGTGCTTTGTTTTGCATACAATCCACGTCCGGCCGCCCAAGGTCAAGGTCACTGAGGACTTATGTCACCTTGTTTGTAAGACAAAAATGTTAATTTTTTTTAAATTTTTTCAATAACTCGTGAACCGCTTCACCGATTTTGATAACATTTGGCCACAATGTGTGTCTAGGGATGATGCTTTGTTTTGCCTATGACCCACGTCCGACCACCCAAGTTGAAGGTCACTGAGTAAGGCTGCCAGCAAAGGGATTAGCTTCGTTTAACGATGCCAGTGCTCGTTTTATTATCTCCCAATATACTGCTAACTTACGCAGAAAAAAACACGGTAGCTATATACATGTATATGCTGTTGTTGCCTTAAATTCTAATTTTCCAAGTTCTGACACATATGTTTTTGTCTGAGAAACAACCCTCTAGTTTTGTACGTTTTACTCAGACAATCCCAACGATTTTCTTTCCCAGCAAATTTCCATTTCTGAGCAGTTACTGGTCAACAACTGTCTAACCATGATCAATTGTAGGAGTACATAACTGAAGAATGTTCACTCTGTATAATTTGAGGTTCCGTACGTATGTCTGTCCGTCCGTCTGTGCACATTTACTTCAAAAAGTTTGTAAAAGTTTCTCCAACATGTAATATATTCAATATTGCGCGAAGGATTGCTGCAATGTTTGGACACTTGAATCACCTGAACATTTGTCACACACTCGCAATACCATTAACACGACGTTGACCTTTGTCACCTTCGAAATGTCGCTGAAACATTTAGCCATTTTGTTACGTCAAAAGATTTGTAAGAGTTTCTCCAACATGTAATATCTTCAATATTACACAAAGGATTGCTTCAATACTTGGAAACTTGAATCACCTGAACATTTTGTCACACTCGCGCCATACACTTAGCCATTTTAATTACTTTGAAAAGTTTGTAAGAGTTTCTCCAACATGTAATATCTTCAATACGATAGTGGAGGGGGCAGTCTGTCCGTCCTTCCGTCTGTCCATCACCAAACTTGTAACTCTTAAAACGTTTAAACCGTACTAGCTACAGACCTGAATCTTGGTATGTAGCTTCCTTATGATGAGTAGATGCACAAAGTTTATTTTGATTTTTCACTCGACCCCTGGGTCATGGATTATCTCCCCCTTTTCGACTTAGACCTTTCCAATTTTGGCTTGTAACTCGTAAAACTTTTAAGCTGTAATAATTCCAGCGCAAAAATATTTGCACAATTCCCTAACATTTGATTGGCCCGTAGCAAGTCTCTGTCCAAAATTTATATCCTAGTAAACTCCCACGCCAAACTACTTTCCGTAACCGTGAGGCGCAGTTAAAATAATTCTTAAGAAAACAGAAAATAAACACATTTTCTTGATGAATTTATTTAAAATGCTGGAATTATAAGGAATGAATGGCCTTTTTGTGGAATTTATCGGGGATATAAACTTGGAAAAGTCGCGGGAATACTGGACGAGGCCTTAAAAAATTACAATTTTCGAAAAAAATTGGAATTTTTTATCGCTTCGCCCAGTATTCCCGCGACTTTTCCAAGTTTATACCCCGATCAATTCCACAAAAAGGCCATTAATTCCTATAATAGCTACACACCTGATATGAACTCTCAATATGGAAAACTATTAACGGCTAGCGTTCCATTGTGTTTCAATGGGAATGAAAGTACATGTACCGGTACGTATATAATATGCAATATATTTGCTCGAGTCTAATCAAACTGCGCGACACTGAGTTTGAATATGGAGACCGTGCTCAGAATGTTTTATAAGTGTGTGCCATGTTATCTGTCTTATGTCATCAGGTCATCAAGTACGATGATCTCTATCATGTACATCATCTCTATGAAATTACACTTGACTATAATGGTTGATATTGCCTTTGGCACTTTCAAGAACAACTTTAACCCATTACATGTGGAATACGCCGTTACGGGTATTATTTTTTTAAAGATAATTTATTTTTATTTTTGTTATTTCTCAATGAAAGTACATGTTGCGACCACTCATTTGAACCGTCTCGATGAGACGGTTCAAATGGTTGTCGCGTCATATACTTCTAAGCGCATTTAAAGAAAATACTTATGATTTACCTCAATCAAAATCGCATATCATCAGCATGTAATGGGTTAATAAAAGTCAAAAGTCTTCTGCAGAAGAACTGAGACAATTAGATAAGAATGAGCCATGGAATGTTTCTTCTTGTTTTAGAGAATTAGCTTTCTCAGTATGATGGCAAGCGAGCTTCATCTTGCTATATTTGTGATATGTGACTGGAGACTGGGCTTTTGAGTTTTGCGACCAGTGTAGATCCAGATCAGCCTGTGCATCCGCACAGTCTGATCAGGATCTGCACTGTTTGCCATTCCATCAATGAGACACCTGTCCTGCTTATAACAAGCAATATAATATCAGACTACAGGAGTGTGTTATTTGATCAGGACCTACACTTGTCATAAATCTCATAAGCCCCATTTCTCCAGCCGCAGCCACATATTTGTAAACAACTGCAACATTTGGAGTAAGGTGAGCTCTTTAAAATGTTCAAACACAGTCATGAAATATTCATGAAACTGCTGCATATATGTAATTTAAAGTTGTGTCA
The DNA here is from genome assembly GCA_029237695.1 of Conchocele bisecta. Classification (NCBI taxonomy): domain Eukaryota; kingdom Metazoa; phylum Mollusca; class Bivalvia; order Lucinida; family Thyasiridae; genus Conchocele; species Conchocele bisecta. The sequence goes on from CM055265.1 coordinate 15,733,306, forward strand.
AAACAGCAAATAACAAAGTGAAATATTCCGTTATGAGATATCTATGTATTACATTTCATGATACATTCTCTGGCATAGAGGACAGATGTACATACCGGACATATTTGATTTTGTATGTTTAAATATGTAAAATTCAGATTCTCGTATTGTTGAAATATCTTAATGAAAACCTGTAGCCTATTTCACCAACATTGCAAAGTATACTTATCTAGCAAAATATACTTTGAGGGAGATATTTTCAATTTAAGGATAAATTTATTAATTTTTATTATACTGAATTTATTATATTATCACAGCCATTTTGGCTGTGATAATGTAATAAATTCAGTATAATAATTCTGCATACTTTTAATCATCAAATATATGCCGTCTTTAGTTCTATGTGAACTAATGCATTTCAGGAAAAATTTATTCTTCAATTGAAAATTTCTCCCTCAAAGTATACTTTGCTAGATAAGATAAGTATACTTTGCTAGATAAGATAAGTATACTTTGCTAGATAAGATAAGTATACTTTGCTAGATAAGATAAGTATACTTTGCAATGTTGGTGAAATAGGCTACTGTAGTTAGTCTGAAGATTCTGTAGTTTCATGGCTTCCAAATTCAAAATATGTTTGTCCGAAATTTCTCACTATTCAGACTAACTACAGAAGTAAGGCTGCTAAATTTGGTATTGTTGGACTCATAGTGTTAACAGCTGCAACAAGGTTATCTGCATGTATTTCTGCATTTTGAATGGATTTACGGACATTTAGGAGATAAAGGTGACCCTTTTCACAGTTGCTAACATCGTATTTGAAAGCATGCAATAGTTTGTCCGAAATTAGCCTAGGTTAATGGCCTTATCTTTCTATAAGACAGTAACACTTTCAACACGACATGCCTGCAGTTACTTGAGGGGTGAAAGGGTTAATATAAGAACAGACGTGCAGTTAAAGTTGTGTCTGGAACACATAAAACAAAACAAGAAATATTGCTGATGGTGAACATTGCATATGGAGTAAAGCAGACCCTGTAGGACCTTCAAATGTGAATGAGAGTTGCTACAACAGTTGACTGCAAGGCCTAGTGCCATCCATCGTTGTGACCCGGATTGGAACATCTCGGGATCGGATTCATTGGTTTTACATTTACTGTGAAGCCTCTCTAAACTGGACACCCTGGGAGGTCCAGTTTAGAGATGTTCCACTGTAAAGTGGGCATATTATTATTCTGCGTCTTTTGCAATCATGAACATACATTAACATCTGAGATAAATTGCTAAAAAAAATATAAAAAATAGGATCACATAATTATGTTGTCTTGGTGTTCGGTTTAAAGTGATTCCACTGTATTGGTCTTTCGAGAAATTGGACCCAGACCCATCTGTGGAACAGTGCAGACTGATCATGTTCATCGCTGCTGCTGCTAATTCAGTTATTCCTATCTGCATGTGTAAAATTGATCCAGATTTCAGTCACAGTTTCAAGTGTTAGTTGATTGTTGACTAGTTTTCAAATCATTATAATCAAAGTTTGACATTATTTGTCTCTGGTGAACCCGTAATTGGAAATAAAATCTTGTATCTTGGTCTTAGCATTGCCAGTAGTGCAATTTGTTTACTTTGAAGAACAACATGGCAGAAAACAAATCTTGCTTACCCTTGTTCTAGTGAACAGCATTATCAAGATCAGAACTTTACCATAATTTTACATTCTTTGACATACAATTGTGCATATCACTTCGGCAGTTGTAAGTAACTCACTATTAATGTCAATAACATCATGCTATAGCCTCCTTGTGTCTTCATTGGCAAATGAACAACACCTTCGACATAGTTGTTGTAAAAGCAAATTTTATAGAAATGTAACTTGATATTAGGAGTTATCCACAAGATTTCATGGCTATCATGTTCTCGGCACACGTCAGTGGTAGCTTCACGACTCTGAGTAGCACCTCACAGACCTCCTTAAGTGCGTCGATGCAGGCCGAGAACGGCAACAGCAGGATGTAGAGCCAGGCGATCAAGAACGCGATCGGCCACGCCAGGAATATCAGCAGCAGGAGCCAGAGTATAGCCCACAGCAGTCCCGGGCACACCCCACCCCTGCCACTCCCTGCCCCGCCTCCACGACCTTCACCCTCACCCTGTCCCATGATGCTCCTGGTGGATGATTCTGGTTTCTCTGATGCTTTAGTCGGTTACATTGAATCTGAAAACAGATGATGTTAATCGTAAGCAAGTTCTTCCTCTGTTAAGCGTCCGCATGCGGGTAGGTTTTGAGAGAGGTTCTATGAAAAAACAAACAAACTGTATGCTATTTTACACTATTTACTGGTGAAGTAATATGAAAATTGATATGAGACTTGCATAAGTTTTAAATCTGTTCATAAATGTTACACTTAATAAGTTTAATAAGAGTGTTTCCTTATTATTTAGCGGCAATTTAAATTTATGTTAAAAACTTCATCAACCCTTCGCACACTGCAAAGGAAGTTTTTAACATAAATTTACATTTGTTTGTTTTTACCGGATACGTAAGTAGGTTTTGACTATCCAGGTGGACGCTTAACAGAGAAAAACAATGGCATGGCCTAAGGTTAACCCTTAGACCGCTACTCACAACAATTGTCGTCTGCTGTTGCTTTTATATCTTGCCTTATTTCTCAATAAAAACATGGTTTGACAGCACTTCAGAATCATTTCCAATGGAAATGATTCTGAAGTGCTGTCAAAACATGTTGTAAATTATTCTAAAGTGCTGTTAAAGCATGTTTTTGATGATCAAAATGGAAAATAAAAAATAAATAGCAGACGACAACAAAAATAAGATAGCGGTCTAAGGGTTAAATGCACCGGATTTCGGATATGCATACCAACTTTCTATTATGTTGTATATGATTCATTACTTTCTATTAGAAAGTAATGAAACGTATACAAAATAATTCTATCCACTGCATTAATGCGCAGACACTTTCATAGCTACATTTTGTGTTTACCAAATATATGGATGATCATACCATCTCTTATCTTGGTAGTTGGAGATTTTTGAACAATTCTAAATACACGACTGTTGTTGTTGACCAATGATATGGCAATGGATACCACTCTTTTTATCATGAATTCATAAACTGAGGGAGATATGCAGCTGTATAATGGCAAATATCTTCAATGTGTTCAATGTGTCTGCTGTAATGGAGTCCATTATATAAATTCAGCGTCTTGATTTACGATACGTAATGCACAAGACGCACAGTGAGATCGGTGGAGTTTTTTGAAAAATCTTGAAATGAATTGGTAATGTGATGGTCAGGAACTTGCTATTCTGCACTAAGCTGGGTATCAAATCATCAGTGCATCGCTTGTCTGTATAATGATGTATACCAGGGGCCCGTTTCACTAAACTTTGTACGACTTACATGTTTGTAAGTGCAAATTTATGATCGTCTGGAAGTTTCAATTGATGGATTTACATTTATTGAGCATAGGCTGCATATGCAGCCTATGCTCAATAAATGTAAATCCAATAATTGTTTACAAGAAAACAGTGTTAATGTGGAATTTACAGACTATCATAATATTGCACTTACAAACATTTTAGTCTTACGAAGTTTAGTGAAACGGGCCCCTGGTGCGTGTATTTACGTCAATTCTGCACGAAGTTGTGTTTTATCACAATGATAACGTTATAAGCGCTCGATTGCAGATGTGCATGTAAAATCTACAATCTTGAAACTTCATATGCTCATTTGTCATCATCCATATGTTAATTATGTGCCCAACTCATGTAGCCCCTTGCCCATGTGCCCAAGGTCAAGGTCAAAATGGCTCATAACTTTGTGTTAAAATTTTCGTAAAAATTTGCCAGTATCTCTGTAACCATAAGTCGAATTGGCTTGAACCTTCATATGCTCATTAGTAATCATCCATATTTTCATTTTGTGCCCCACACATGCGGGCCCTGTGCTCAAAATCAAGGTCAAATGGCAAGTTTGTATTAAAGTTTTGTTTTTTTTGCGTTAAAGTTTTTGATGGGGACATCCATAACTGTTTCTGATTTCTCAATGTTAAAAAGTTGTCTATTGATTATATTTAGATAAAATAAATTCGTAGTTACAGTTATTTAAATATCTACTGTCTGTCATAGCATAACGCTCACTTAATGTTGACTGACCCTCGTATTTGTGATGTAGTCTTGTGTTTCAGGTGCATGCAGTCCTAATTGTAACACTTCCACACAGTATGGCATCTCTCATTGTTACATGACTGCCGTTGTTTGACACCGCTCACAGCCGTGTTCAAACGTACAGCGCGTGCTGTTTGACCATGGCTGTAGACAATGCTCTTTCCGGGGCCATGCCAGCACTTATGAATGCATGTGTCTCATGATGTTACTAGAACGCACCAGACCATTTCAGAACGGTCGCACTGAAAATTTTAAATTGATGCAGCTGCATCACGTGACATGTAATGCGGCCTTGTAATATGCATATGTAAATCAGCAGTTTGAATGGCGCAGAGTATGAAAGTGCCGAAAGTACTGCATAAATACTCAAATTGCATGATATTTCCAATGGAAATGAAACAATAACGTTCTATTTGTACCTCACAACATGTGCGATGTTTCATGAAAAATATTTACATAATTTACGATATTTTCCGTAAATGATGTTGAAAGTTGACGTATTACGTAGTAAATGTGGAATTCTATTCCGCATTTGCTATGAAATTTTGTGAACTTTTGACGTCATTTACAGAAAATATCACAGTTTCTGTAAATTTTTTCATGAGAAATTGCACGTTTTCTTAGGTACAAAATAACATGGCGTAGCTTTATATATACTGGAATTTAATACTTAATGTAGGAAGTTTAAATCTCACAATACATCTTTTATGTTAGCTGTGCATGATTAATAACATTTAGGTATAAATATTCACTGATTCGGGTATTTAACCCTTCACCATCACAGCACATGAAATATGTGATTCAACCCTGTTAACCCAGCCTAGCTAGCTAATATGACTTTAGCTCTAGACAGGCCGTTAAACACCATTAAATGAATAATTAAATAAAATGATGTAAAAGTATAATAATTACCTTTGTCTGCATGAATTGCCTACGAAGCAATATGTGGTCGAGTGTCCAGGTATATTGCTAGGTATTCCGTATCTGCATGTATACACGGCCGACCAGTCGACAATAGCTCCACATATAACGCGTCATTCCATCACGGTGGTGTCCAATGTCGCGTGGGACTTATGAAAGGATAGACCGTGTAAACAGGGATCAGATAGTGACACTATATTGTGTTGCCATGGTGTCCTTCATATTTCTCTCGGCTATTACCTTTGCTGTTTTTTTAATTTTCCATTTTTCTCATGAAAAACATGGTTTTGACAACACTTTAGATCTTGATAAAAACCTGTTTTTGCAGCACATGAGAATCGTCTCCAGTGGAGAAACAGGTTCTTTGTTACGAATTAGGGCAAAGATGAAAAACAGCAGACGACAATTTTCGTCTCCTGTATAGTGAGGGTTAAACCTGCTGGGTAACAGAGTGATGTGTACATAAGTGGGTCACTGATGGACAACACAGACCTGTGGACATTGTTGACCAGTCTAGGTACTGCACATGTCATATTCATAGTCATGCCATGGTCATATAGGATAAGACAAATTGGTTGCATTTGTGACAACTTACTTATCTGGGGCACGTTTCATTAAACTTTGTACGACTAAAATGTTCGTAAGTGCAGATAATAATAGTCTGTAAATTTCACATTAACACTGTTTGCTTGTAAACCATTATTGGATTTATATTTATTGAGCATAGGCTGCATATGCAGCCTATGCTCAATAAATGTAAATTCATCAATTGAATTTTCCAGACGATTCTAGATTTGCACTTACGAACATTTTAGTCGTACGAAGCTTAGTCGGTCTATATGAGCCTCAAAGACAATTAGCCCCATTTTGTTGATTCAAGTCATGAGTATGCTTGCTATTGGAAACCATTTTGCTCAGTTTGCCTTGTGAATATTGCCATATTTTCCCGAAATTATGTCAATAATTGACCAAACCTCTAAGAGTTCATGCTGAATTGAATTCCACGTGGGTTCATAGGTAATTGTGTGTCCACATTCAACAATCATTTAAATTCATTAAATGTAGCAGATAATGTAGATTCCATACCTGTTGTCTCTTTCCCAATAAAAACATGGTTTGACAACGCTTGAAAATCATTGCCACTGGAAATGATTCTAAAGTGTTGTCAAAACATGTTTTTGTCAAGTAAAATGGAAAATAGAAAAAGCAGACAACAAACATTAATTCAGCAATAATTCCAGCACAAAAATATTTACACAATTCCCTAACATTTGATTGGTCCGTAGCTGCGTTGAAGTCTCTGTCCAAAATTTATATCCCAGTAAACTCCCACGCCGAACTACTTTCCGTAACCGTGAGGCGCAGTTAAAATAATTCTTAAGAAAACGGAAAATAAACACATTTTCTTGATGAATTTATTTCAAATGCTGGAATTATAAGGAATTAATGGCCTTTTTGTGGAATTTATCGGGGATATAAACTTGGAAAAGTCACGGGAATACTGGACGAGGCCTTCCGGCCTTCGTCCAGTATTCCCGCGACTTTTCCAAGTTAATACCCCGATAAGTTCCACAAAAAGGCCATTCATTCCTATAATGTATCACAGGTATTCGGCTTTCATTGGTATAACTCTAATATACGTCAACAAGGCTTCTAACTTTGGTCGAACACGACCTCGTATCATAACACATTCCGCGATTTTATTAACGCTAATGTGAATATTTTGGCGGAAGGCGCACATGTTCATTTGAGAATTATTGTTATCTTGCTAAAATAGCGTAGTTAGAACATAATCATGTAAAGCATATTGAATTACAGCTGCTTTTCCTAGGTCGGACACAACCTCGTATCATAACAAATGAAACAATGTGTTTCATTTGAGAATTATCGTTCTCCTGCAAAATAAATAGAATGCATAGAAAAGTAAAATTGTAAACATGTTATTTTGTTATGATACGAGGTCGTGTCCGACCAAAGTTAGAAGCCTCGTTAATAATATATTAGAGTTATACCGATGAAAGCCGAAACACGCCAAATGCCTGTGCATTGTATGGGTTAATATGGGTTAATATGTTTGCTCACTATTCAGTTCAGTACACACTCGTTTCAAGTGTGTTGATGTCTATAGAGTTAACATGGTTAATGGGTGAAGGGTTAAGACAAAGTACCGTATTTATTCTAATAAATGCCCCCGGGGTTATGCAATTTGTGGGGATCAAAATGTAGGAAATTATAGGATCAAGATGTTATTTCTATGGAAGCCCATTAGGGCCACTTCACTTTTCTTTTATATTTTCTTGAATTTTCGAGATCTTTTCTTGAATTTTCAAGAAAATTCAAGAAAAGATCTTGAAAATTCAAGAAAAGAACTTGAAAATTCAAGAAAACATCTTGAATAAATGGAAATTAAAACCGTATATTTCACATAAAAAAGCAATTTAAAACATTGTGTGAAAATAACATATACAAATGTATTTAGAATGCAAATATGGGAGGGGGGCTGCTATTAGAGAGGGGGCTATTATTAGAATAAATATGGTATGCAAAGGAACTATTCCAAAAGTTCGGTGAACACGTTATAATAATATGTAATACCGATAGTCATAGTTCATATATGTGACGCGCCAAGCGAAAACCTCCCTTATCGGAAAATGTGACATAACGAGTTATGACGTTACATTTAACGTAAACGTCACATTTAGCGTCATTGTCATGTCTATGTATATGCATTAAATGGCGTTTTCGGGAAATACATTTAAGTACACATTAGATCTAAATAAAATTTAAACATTTATTTTTTATTTATTTCCATAAATACGCCTACTTACTTTGTTCTTTTATTTTATTTCGAAGAAAGCGGGTACTACAGTCAATGTTTCTGACAATACAAAAATACCTCACGATGTATGAAAATCTACCTGTGTTTAATAAATCGGCAACAAAGAACGTAGTTTCCTTTTTTTGTCATACCACTGGTCACGTTATCTCCCTTGGACAACTGCTCACATCGTTCTCAATTCGTACATAAAACAATATGCAGGTGTGCCCATCTAATTAGATACAAGTTCAATAATCCCACCTCTCTATTTAGTCTAATTCCCTGTGTATGATCGACCCTACCTCATAAAGGTATATGTGTATTGCAATCATGCGGGCATGACAACCCTGGTCAAATATCACATAGTTTATTGTCCTGTTTACATCGACAGTTGATTCAAAATTATACAAAACTGTAATTGTTAAACGTGTGCATGTCCTACATGCGTTTCTTTTCTATTTTGGCTATTGTGTGTTGACATAATTTAAGGTCGCGTATTGCAGATATTAGAAATAATTTCCTTTGAAAATATTCATACAATCTAAAGCCTCATACATTTACAATGATTATCACAAGGATGGGGTTCGTTTATAGATGTAAGTATAGTACTTATAGGTTATTATGTTTTCTATATGTGGATATATGCACGAGCTACGTAGCATGCGATATTGTGCGACTTTAGTCGGAACGAGTGGCATATATTCACACACAAATCAAATAACATTTTTATAATATATGTAAATCACTCACAACTAAGACGCGCCTAAAAATATACAAACTATCAATGAAGTAAACAAATTACTGATGAATTAGAAGGAACTACATGTATTATTAAAATGTGAAAAGTAATTCTGGTAAAATATTGACAATTTACTTTCCATTTTGTTTCAATTTCAAACAAATGTACATATATAATAAACATACATATATGTTTTATTCTCTGATAAAATATCAAGACTATTTGTATTCCTTTCATGTGCTGGATGCAAGTAAGACGCCAGTGAATGAAATATACAGCGAATTTGCATGGTCACTTTTGGTTATTTTCGCTCTAGGCAAACGCAGAACGCTGAGTTCGTGTTTCCCGGTTAAATAAAACAATTTAAAATTTTCGTCTTATTTTTTCTGTACGTGTCAAATCGCAAACTTTCACAGGAATAATCATTGACCATCCAAATAGTTGTTCCGGTCCTGATTAACGATCAACATTTATGGTTTACTTAGCACCCGGCAAGCATATTTAACGTATGACTTACTATAAAGTCTATGCTACTTACTGAATTTAATTGATGTTCTAGACCAGGAAAATATTTTTATGCCCAACCACGATAGTGGAGGGGGCATTTAGTGTTACCCTTGTCCGTCCGTCCCGTCCGTCCGTCTGTCACAAAACTTTAACGCTCGGGTAAATGTCTCATATTTCTTCGTTCTTCGATCGATCTGCTTCATATTTCATATACACATTGCTCTAATGGTCCTCTACCGTCCTGTGCCAAATCCACGTTCGTCCTGCCCCCGCCAAGCCCAGGGTCAAGGTCACATACTTAGTGCTTCAAAAAACTTTAAACGCTCAGGTAAATATCTTATAATTTCTGTTTTTCTTTCACGGATCAGCTTCATATTTCATTATAACGCATTGCTCTAATGGTCCTCTACCGCCCTGTGCCAAATCCACGTACGTCCTGCCCCTGCCAAGCCCAGGGTCAAGGTCACATACTTGCAGGTGCTTCAAAAACTTTAACGCTCGGGTAAATATCTTATAATTTCTGTTTCCTTTCACGGATCAGCTTCATACTTCATATACGCCTTGCTCTAATGGTCCTCTACTGTCCTGTGCCAAATCCACATTCGTCCTGCCCCCGCCAAGCCCAGGGTCAAGGTCACATACTTAGTGCTTCAACAACTTTAACGCTCAGGTAAATATCTTATATTTTCTGTTTTCTTTCACGGATCAGCTTCATACTTCATATACGCATTGCTCTAATGGTCCTCTACTGTCCTGTGCCAAATCCACATTCGTCCTGCCCCCGCCAAGCCCAGGGTCAAGGTCACATACTTAGTGCTTCAAAAACTTTAACGCTCTGGTAAATATCTTATAATTTGTGTTCCCTTTCACGGATCAGCTTCATACTTCATATACGCATTGCTCTAATGGTCCTCTACCGCCCTGTGCTAAATCCACGTTCGTCCTGCCCCGGCCAAGCCCAGGGTCAAGGTCACATACTTGGTGCTTCAAAAACTTTAACGCTCGGGTAAATATCTTATAAGTTCTGTTTCCTTTCACGGATCAGCTTCATACTTCATATACGCCTTGCTCTAATGGTCCTCTACTGACCTGTGCCAAATCCACATTCGTCCTGCCCCCGCCAAGCCCAGGGTCAAGGTCACATACTTGGTGCTTCAACAACTTTAACGCTCAGGTAAATATCTTATATTTTCTGTTTTCTTTCACGGATCAGCTTCATACTTCATATATGCATTGCTCTAATGGTCCTCAACTGTCCTGTGCCAAATCCACGTTCGTCCTGCCCCCGCCAAGCCCAGGGTCAAGGTCACATACTTGGTGCTTCAAAAACTTTAACGCTCGGGTAAATATCTTATAATTTCTGTTTCCTTTCACGGATCAGCTTCATACTTCATATACGCATTGCTCTAATGGTCCTCTACTGTCCTGTGCCAAATCCACATTCGTCCTGCCCCCGCCAAGCCCAGGGTCAAGGTCACATACTTAGTGCTTCAAAAACTTTAACGCTCTGGTAAATATCTTATAATTTCTGTTCCCTTTCACGGATCAGCTTCATACTTCATATACGCATTGCTCTAATGGTCCTCTACCGCCCTGTGCTAAATCCACGTTCGTCCTGCCCCCGCCAAGCCCAGGGTCAAGGTCACATACTTGGTGCTTCAAAAACTTTAACGCTTCGGTAAAAAAATAATTTCACTTGGAATTTGGCCTCATTTATTATCAAAGCGATATGTGGCGCATCCGTGTTCTATGAACAAATTTTCTAGTTCTTGTTTTTTATGCCCCCGCCACCGAATGGTGAGGGGGGCATATAGTGTTACCGGCGTCCGTACGTACGTACGTACGTACGTACGTACGTACGTACGAAACCTTAACGCTGGGTAAATGGCTTATAATTTCTGTTTCCTTGCTCGGATCTGCTTCACATTTCACACACGCATTGCTCCAATGGTCCTCTGCTGCCCTGTGACAAATCCACATTCGTCCCGCCCCCGCTAAGCCCAGGGTCAAGGTCACAGACTTGGTGCTTTCGAAACCTTAACGCTGGGTAAATGGCTTATAATTTCTGTTTCCTTGCTCGGATCTGCTTCACATTTCACACACGCATTGCTCCAATGGTCCTCTACCGCCCTGTGACAAAGCCACATTCGTCCCGCCCCGCTAAGCCCAGGGTCAAGGTCACAGACTTGGTGCTTTCGAAACCTTAACGCTGGGTAAATGGCTTATAATTTCTGTTTCCTTGCTCGGATCTGCTTCACATTTCACACACGCATTGCTCCAATGGTCCTCTACCGCCCTGTGACAAAGCCACATTCGTCCCGCCCCCGCTAAGCCCAGGGTCAAGGTCACAGACTTGGTGCTTTCGAAACCTTAACGCTGGGTAAATGGCTTATAATTTCTGTTTCCTTGCTCGGATCTGCTTCACATTTCACACACGCATTGCTCCAATGGTCCTCTACCGCCCTGTGACAAATCCACATTCGTCCCGCCCCCGCTAAGCCCAGGGTCAAGGTCACAGACTTGGTGCTTTCGAAACCTTAACGCTGGGCAAATGGCTTATAATTTCTGTTTCCTTGCTCGCATCTGCTTCACATTTCACACACGCATTGCTCCAATGGTCCTCTACCGCCCTGTGACAAATCCACATTCAAATATGCCTTGTTTTCTTTGGCTGCCAGCGGGGGCATTCGTGTGCCGACAGGCCACATTTCTAGTATTATCATGTCAGACTACATACGTCAGGGCTTCAATCTTTACCCTGAACTGTTAGCGGCAATTTGTGCTCGAAATATGGATGGGACCATTACTCAGTCCAATGTGCCCGCAGTGTGGAGCAATGTAATTATCGCAGCTTTACCGATTGGAATGCAGATTCCCTGCTCCCAGTTGGTTTGACGAGAATTAATTTTTTCTTACAGGTGAAGGTGGGTGCAAGCGATGGGTAATTTAACGATCGGGGTTCATCCTTACCGGAATTCCGATTGGAGACCTGGTTTGGCCCTCACATACGTCTTTGGCATTTTGTATGTGACAGTTGAATCTGGTTATACCCCTTATGTGAGTATTACGATTGTTCGTAATCCTATTTTAGGGGAAGTGGCCAAGTGACTTTGGTATGGTATGGACCTGCCACCAGGTCAGGTTATTCTAATTTCAGGGCTGAATATATTGTTTCTCGATGTAAATATTCAGTTCTGATTTTGGAATTTCCCCCCCAATGCAGCTGGTTAAAACGGGATCGAACCCGTTTGCCCGGCCTTAATTACATGACCTTAGCTGTTGATAGGCCGTTAAACACCAATAAACAAACAAACAAATTACAGGTGAAGATATAAGTACATACATATTAGAATCTAACTTCAGTAAAGGTTAATTGATTCATGACAAGTTTTCATACAAAATAATAATATGTCATCAATTATCTTTTCGAGCCGACCATCAGTCGGCAACTGCCTTCATCTGACTGTTTCGTTCTCCTGTATAAAACGTTTATGTGAAGTGTAATCCAGACATCATTCCCATTTTTCGATAAAAAAATGTACTTCAGAGTATGATAATTTGAAGGATCACTCTGGTACATTTTTTGTCGAAATCGGATTGTTATGTCATCCAAGATGGCCGCCGAAATGTCAAATTGTCGTTCTTTTATTAGAGATTTCAAAATTCTTCTTCACATGAACCGCTTGGCCCATGGTAGCCAAACTTAACAGTTATGGTCCATGGGTGAAGCCTTTTCAGATTTGTTAAAATGGAGGTCATCGCTAATCCAAGATGGCCGCCATCTAAAAATAGCATAGGTTCTTAAAAAATCTTCTTCTCATGAACCGCTGGCCGGATTGCGACTTGGTAGGAATGATCGATTTACAATGCTCTTTCAAAGTTGTGAAAATGGTGACCCCGGGGTCAAAAATGGGCGTGGCCCGTGGGGTCAAATTAGGGTCAAATTTTATTTTTGACCGAATATGCTCATGTCATATATCAAATTGAAGGTATCGATGAGGCGATTGCTCTGGTGCAATATTTGTCGGAATAGGATGATTATATCATCCATGATGGCCACCAAAAGGTCCATTTATTCAAGATTTTGAACTTCGTTTTCTCAGGAACCACATGGCCGATGCTGGCCAAATTTCATAGGAAGTTAAGATCCTTGGGTGAAGCATTTTCAGATTTGGTAAAATGAGTCATCGCTTAATCCAAGATGACCGCCATCTAAAAATAGCACAATTTTTTTAAAACACATGAACTCACTGTCACATTCTCCTCTAGTGTTCATGGAGTCAGGTGAGCGAATTAGGGCCATCATGGCCCTCTTGTTTAATTATTTATACTAATATAATGCGTCTCCTGAAAAAAATAATATTTTCGACATATTATAAAGTATGATCATTGCACATCAAAAAATAAATACAGAGAATAAATAGTAATGCCCGTTAACATTTTAAGGAAACACGGTTATCACCCCTGATATCAGTGTGGAAGTTTACGTCTGATATAAAATGTATACTGATGCCAATCAATACGTGGGATAATTAGCGGCACTTGTAATTTTTAGAACTTTTGGAATAGTGACCCAATTATACACTTATTTATTCATATAAGGAATATTTTGTGCCTACTGAGTGGGTATGTACCTTTAACCCTTACCCTTACTACGCTCACTTAAATTTTGTCGTCTGCTGGAAATGTTTCAATATTTCAATATTTTTCGATAAAAACCTGTTTTGACAGTGGAGACGATTCTCATGCGCTGCCAAAACATGTTTTTTTTAAAGAATTTTTTAAGAATTAAGGCAAAAATGAAAAACAACACGACAATTTTCGTCTCCCGTGTAGTGAGTGTTAAACACAACAGTGACCCTGTCAGTATTTAGGGTTAGTATGGCAGTACTGGTTTGATCGCATACCTGGTAGTACTGCCATACTAACCCTAAATACAATGTTGAACAATGTATTTGAATACAATTTTTGGGCAGAAATAGGGGTTTCCCCCCGAAGCAAAGTATGTCTAAATATTGAGGGTTAATACGGTATTATGTGCATAGCTATATTCAGGTGTACATTTCTAACAGGCATACCGCCTGCTGTTAAAGTAGTTAGCAGTCATGTAGATACATCTTGCTGGGCAAAACATCTGTCTGTGTATGTGTTGAATATTACTATTAATTATTTGCGACTCTGAATGAATAAATGGGGCTTATGGCGTTTTAGACCTGTGTAGCCCCAGTAGCCTATTTCATCAACATTGCAAAGTATACTTTACTAGCAAAGTATACTTTGAGGGAGTAATCATTTATTTTTCCTGAAATGCATTATTTCATATAGAACTAACAAATGCATATATTTGATGATTAAAAGTATGCAGAATTATTATACTGAATGTATTACATTATCACAGCCAAATTGGCTGTGATAATGTAATAAATTCAGTACATGTATAATAAAAATTTATCATAAAATTGAAAATTTCTCCCTCAAAGTATACTTTGCTAGTAAAGTATACTTTGCAATGTTGATGAAATAGGCTACTGATCAGCCTGTACATCCGTGCAGTATAATCAGGGTGTGCACTGTTCACCATACAGCCAGCGACACACTCGTTCTGCTTCGAACAGAAGGAAGCTTCTGTAGCCTATTTCATCAACATTGCAAAGTATACTTTAGTAGCAAAGTATACTTTGAGGGAGTAATCATTTATTTTTCCTGAAATGCATTATTTCATATAGAACTAACAAATGCATATATTTCATGATTAAAAGTATGCAGAATTATTATACTGAATTTATTACATTATCACAGCCAAATTGGCTGTGATAATGTAATAAATTCAGTATAATAAAAATTAATAAATGTTTCAAAAAAAAATAGGCTACAGAGCTCCAGATAAGGTGTGTATTGGCGTATTTTACGCACTTATTTTAGTACGTTAAAATGTTAATGGGCATTACTATTTATTCTCTGTATTTATTTTTCGATGCGCATTGATTATCAAAAGTGGGAGTACAAAATACTTACAGCAATGTGAAAATATGCATTGAATTTCAAATTGCATGAGTAGTGAAAATACTATAATAAACTTGAAAATTTACTTTAAAAAGTTGAGCTGCAAAAAGCAAACAGTGTTTGTTTTTTGCAGCTCAAACAAGTGAATTTTTTTTCTTTTTTTTTTGTCATTTGAAAGAAAATTTATAATACATTTGTAAAATTGTATGCGCATTGAATTTGAAATCTGGGGGTATAATACTCTTTTAGATACAAAACTTATCTGGAGCTCTGAGTTTATTATGCTGCAAGAGTGTGCTAGCAAATCATGATTTAATCTGGTTGCAAATGCCATAAATCCCGTTTCATCAGCTATTCACGGTTGTACACAGGTTAAGAAAACTTCATCTTTGACCCCGGCCATTATAGACCCAAATCGAACCTGCTTATCCATGCAGTTGACTCGAATTTTCTGGCTGTCTCGGCTATTAAATTCGGATTAATATGATGCATGTACAATGTACATGTGTCTGTTCACGATCTGTGTTGAAATATCGAGCATCTGTATCTGGCAAACAATGTCTACCCTGGTGGATCTGATAGGTTAAGGAGACTGGCCACAACGACAGGTTGAAGTAACGGACCGAGGTCTATAAATACATTAAATATGCCTAAAAGCATCAATAAATAAAAAAAAACAGCTAAAAATTGTTTTTACTCACTCTATATATATGTGTATATAGAGGGAGTAAAACAATTTATTTTTAGCTTATTTTATTTTCATTTATTGATGCTTTTAGGCATATGTAATGTATTTATAGACCTCGGTCCGTCACTTTAACCTGTGGCCACAACAGCCCTGTTGTACATTCCTGTATGAGCCGCCTCGTCTCGTTATTATTCATCATTAACATTCCATAGATGCACATGTACATGTGGCTCACCTTGACAAACTGAGGCTCGTTATTATTCATCATTAACATTCCATAGATGCACATGTACATGTGGCTCACCTTGTTATTATTCATCATTAACCCTTTGAACCCGAAATCCCGCTATATCGGTTTATGCAAAAAGTGCAGATCCAGATGAGCCGTGTTACGAGCCGTCTCATCAGGATCTGCACTTTTTGAAAGTAATTTTAATATTTTTGAGAAAAAAAACACCCCCTTTTCATAAATGGACGAATCTGAAAATCATTTTGTGACCATTGGATTGGTCGGAACATTAGCATATCACAGTCCATTCCAGTTCCTTAGGGTTGAAAGGGTTAACATTCCATAGATGCACATGTACATGTGGCTCACCTTGACACACTGAGGCTTGTTGGTGATGTTTGTGTGGGGTTTGAGATAATCTACCATTTTGTGCAGTGTTGCTTTAACCTTTTCACCCCTCAGTAACTGGAATGGAATTTGATATGTTAATTTTGCAACCAATCCAATCGTCACAAGTTGATTTTCAGACTAGTCCATTTATGATAAGGGGGTGTTTTTGTTCTCAAAAATATGAAAATTACTTGCAAAAAGTGGAGATCCTGATGAGACGGCTCGTCATGAGCCGGCTCATCTGGATCTACACTTTTTGCCAATACCACTATAGTGGTCTGTGGTGTTGAAAGAGTTAACTTTTGGGACCACATGCCGCTGGTTTTGGGTTCAAACCTCACCATGGGCATCAGAAAATACATTCATAGTATTTCCATCCAACTGGTCTGTTGGATGAGATTTGAAACTGAGGTCCCGTCTCTATATGACCCTAGCTGTTGCTGGGACATTAAACCCATTCACATTAACTTTTACTTTGTGCCTCTCTTAACACTTGTACATACACCATAGTTCATTAACCTTTTCACCCCTAAGTAACTGCAATGGATTTTGATATGTTAATTTTGCAACCAATCCAACCATCACAGAATGGTTTTCAGACTACGGTAGTCTATTTGTGAAAAGGGGGTATTTTTGTTCTCAAAAATATAAAAATTACTTTAAAAAAGTGCAGATCCTGATGATACAGACGGCTCGTTACAAACCGGCTCATCTGGATCTGCACTGTTTACATAAACTGCTATAGCAGGCTTTTGGGTTCAAAGGGTCAAGATAATGTATTATATTTTGTGTTTTGGTTGGCTCATTTGTCTGCATAGAAAAGGGACGTTGAACATTTGTGACCAGTGTAGACCCTCATCATGATTGGAATCTTACAGTTAACAGATTGATCAAAAACCGTTATTGTCACCATAAATGTTTTGTTGACTTAATGGCGAACAGTGTGGGCCCAGATCAGACTGCGCACAGTCTGTTCTGGGCCTACACTGGTCGCACATTTCATAAGGTACTTTTCTCAACTTGGGGCTGTATATCTTTCTATTTTATTGCCTCTTGAGCTGTATTGGACCTGGTTGAGGTTTGCTAGCACACTGACACAACCTGATATCCATCTAAAGATTATGTTATAGACAACATGGATATTGCCTCCCAAACACAATAAGTCAATATGGAGCAGTATATTCCCTGATCACACTGCGTGATTCTGCAACTGCGTGATTCTGCAACTGCATTCATTTCGCAGACCTTTCCCTGATACGTGCAACAAAAAGTGAAGTCTATATCAGGCTGTACGATTGTAATCTGATCATAAGCTACGTTGGTCAAAATGCCATTAACCCTTTCAACATCACATGCCTGTATATAGTGGTATTGGCAAAAAGTCTAGATCCAGATGAGCTGGCTCTAATCAAGTAGTTTTCATATTTTTAAGAAGAAAAACACCCCCTAGTCTGAAAATACTTTTGTGACCATTCGATTGGTTGCAAAATTAACAAATCAAAATCCATTCCAGTTACTTAGGGTGATAGGGTTAAGCCTGTTTTATCATTGTCGGTCATATAAGGCCTACCAGTTGAGAAAAAGAGACCTTTGGATATCTGTGGCCTGTGTAGATCCTGGTCACTATGTTATCATGGATTTATCAAAACTATTCACGGGCACAAACTATGTTCGATTGATGGAATTGCGGCTAGCATAGACTCTTATCAGACTGTGCAGATGTGTCAGCTGATTTGGAGCTACGCTAGTCACACATTAGCTACAATAATTCGCCTCTTATTATTATCTACATGTACGGCTACAATTTGACCCATTCAAAAAATGTGAGCAACCAAAGTGCATACCCAAACCTGTTACATGTAGGTAAAATTTTAGTAAACTGTATATTTTATGCATTTAAACAAATAATCTTTGATGTAGAACTAGTAAATTGCCAAAAATAAGAGAACAGGGAAATCATTTTCCCATGGAAGCCATCTTTTCTCTATATAGTTGTTGTTCAACATACAACATTTATAACAAAATGAAGCTTTCAAATGTACAAGATATACATGTAAATGTCAGATAAACACCTTGACACGGTAAATTAACCAATATTTGCATGTGTATGTTCTTTATTAATAATTTATTGATACAGCTTTGACAGTTTTATATCGTTAACATATCAAACACGCCGGATAACCGATTGCAAAAATCACTCTTCCATGCATTACATTAAAGAGATGGGGTTAAATTGCTACCCTCGTGAGAGGTATGGAGTGGGGTAGCAATTTTGTTTCCAGTCACACATGTGGTAAGGTTTATTTTCTCAACCAGGGGCCATATAAACATACAGCATGGCTGGCAATGATCGTAAACACTCGGTGAAACAACATGTGAAGCAGTTAATTATCTAAAAACATATATTCATGTTTTGGCCTCATTTAAACAAGAGCTATCACAAGGTGCATGATCACGTGGTTACAACAATGTCGCCCACTCCAAAGTAAGTATTATTCAATATTTTCCTTAATAAGCAACAGATTTTGATTAAATATGGTGCAGCAGACGCGTCTTCATGAGCTGAATTTGGTGGTCTAGGAAGTTTGGCACAGACTTATGTCGTTTTTGCGAAGAATCGATTTCCGTGTTTGACACGGAAATCGATTCTTCGCAAAAACGACAGAAGTTTGGGCGAAAATACAGAGACCACTAAATGCAGTTCAACAAGACACGTTTGATGCGCCATATTTCATCAAAATCCGTTACGTAATAAGGACACTATAAAAGAATACGTACTTTGAATCGGTACTTGTTGTTATTGTTAGTACCACGTGATTATACACCTTGTATCAGATGACAACACAGCATCTCGGATGCAGTCCTTACAAATGACGTCAGTGAAATTTCCACTTCCTTGAAGTTCAAGTCCATTTCCTGCAAGATTATGATCTGTCACGTTAGATTTTAGCCCTTACAATGCTGAATTTAATTTTGTCTTCTGCTGTATATTTTCCATTTTTCACATCAAAACATGGCTTTACAGCACTTTAGAATCCATTGGAAATGATTCTAATGTTCTGTCAAACCATGTTTTTATTGAGAAAGAAGACAACAGCTGACAACAATTTTTGTTCCAGCATTCTAAGGGTTATTTTAAAGGTACATGCCCACTCAGTAGGCACAAAATGTTGTTTATATCAGAGAAATCATCTGAGACATTTTCTGGCAAAATAAACATTCATTCACCAGTACACCACATATTAATTGGCATTATTATACATTTTTGTCGAGCCGGCTTGCGGAAAGCGAGACATAGTGATCGCAATGACGTCCGGGTGTTAAGAGATGCTTATTCCGTTTTAACCCCGTTTATGAATTGCTCTAGTGGGGTTATTTTGTCTTGTGGGGTTGTTTTTTCTGTTAGATTGATCTTTAGGTTGTTTTTTTTAGGATTCATTAACATTAGCAACCCCACAATGTCCATCTCGTGCGTGCGTGCGTGCGTGCGTGCGTGCGTGTGCGTGCGTGCGTGCATCCGTCAGAACGTCCGTCCATCCGTCCATCCGTCCGTCCGTCCGTCCGTCCGTCCGAAATCTGCGTTAAAGTTTTTAAATACGTTATATCTCTGCAGTCCTAAGTAACATTGGCTTGAAACTTCATATTCTTATTAGTCATCATCCATATATTCATGCTGTATCCCACTCATGCGGCCGCTATGCCCAAGGTCAAGGTCAAATGACTTAGAAGTTTGCGTTCCGAAATCTGCGTTAAAGTTTTTAAATACGTTATATCTGCAGTCCTAAGTCACATTGACTTGAAACTTCATATGCTTATTAGTCATCATCCATATATTCATTCTGTGTCCCACTCATGCGGCCCCTGTGCCCCTATGTCAGGTCAAATGACTTAGAAGTTTGCGTTAAAGTTTCTGTCAAAATTTGCGTTTAAGTTTTCACACACCTCTGTAACCGTAAGTCAAGATTTGCTTGAAACTTTGTATGCTTATTTGGCATCAAACTTCAAATAAATACACTCTGAGACCATCAAATGCCTCGGCGGGCTCGACATGCGGGCCGCGGCCATCTGGTTGTGTTAGTGGTGTTTGTACGTCCATACGTCTGTACGTACAAAACCTTAACGCTCGGGTAAATTGCTTATACTTTCTGTTTCCTTGCTCAGAACTCCTTCATATTTCAAATATGCATTGCTCCAATTGTCCTCTATCGCCCCGTGACAAATCCACATTCGTCCCGCCCCCGCTAAGCCCAGGGTCAAGGTCACAGACTTTGTGCATTTGAAACCTTAACGCTCGGGTAAATGGCTTATAATTTCTGTTTTCAAATGTGTCTTGTTTTCTTTGGCTGCCAGCGGGGGCATTCGTGTGCGACAGGCCACATTTCTAGTTTTAAAATATTTTTTATAAACGAGGGGATAAGCTTCGTTTAATGGTGACATTTCTTGCTTTA
Organism: Conchocele bisecta; assembly: GCA_029237695.1. Taxonomy (NCBI): domain Eukaryota; kingdom Metazoa; phylum Mollusca; class Bivalvia; order Lucinida; family Thyasiridae; genus Conchocele; species Conchocele bisecta. Next base: position 15,754,217 of record CM055265.1, read on the forward strand.
TATTTTGTCTTCATTCTCAATATGAATATGGCTTCACAGCATTTTAGCATTATTTCCATGTTTTTGATGAGAAAAATGGAAAATAAACGGCACACGACAAACATTTATTTTGGCATTGTATGTTCTATATATGTAAATTTAGATTGTGATTGTCTTTCTAGTTTATTCATATCACTCTGTTTTACTGCACATATTTTGATGCAATGGAGGGATGATTTGATAGTGTAGTCTCGTGGTAGATTAACCCTTTCCCTGATAGAGACGACTTTTCACGCCTCTGCAGAAGATGTCTTTTGAAAACATTGTGGGAAAAGGAGAAATTGCTTGTAAGAAGCAATTTCTCCTTTTCCCACAATGTTTTCTACTCTATCAGATAATTTAACCATCATTTGACCCAGCATTTGATTCTTTTATTCAGATGTTTTTGATTTGGCTGAGTCGAAATATCGCAAAACAGGGAAAGGGTTAAAACCTCAATACCTGAGATTGTTGGTTGCAACCTTGCCTGCCCTTGGCATGAATACTGTCATCAGAGTATTTCCATCCCACTAGTGTTTCAAATGAGACCTAAAACCGAGGACCCTAGCTGTTGTCATGACTCTTTCACTTTTTTAAGTACCCCGAAAAATAGTCGCCACTCTGTCCATCTGTCTGACCAATATTTGTCTCAATTAATCGCATATTGCAATGCTTTCATCAATATCTATTAAATTAATCATTAAATGTTGCAATACTTGCAAAGCTATATTTAGAATTAGAGGTTCCGCCTTGTTTACGTAATTTTCTGTGATGCGCTAAATGATACTCTTTTGTGTTGATGGGCCGTTAAGCACCATTCCATTCCATTCTCTGATGCGCATTATGTCAGCGGGTGTCATAGATTCGTTGTCAAACCACCAATCATGTAATAGTATTGGGATTTGCAAGCATCTAGGCCTAGGGGGCGGTGCTCCGTTCAAACATAACTTGAGCACGAGATGGGGCGTGGTAAACAATAAGTTAGTTATAGTTCACATATTTAATTTTTAACAAAATTAATTTCTTGCTCACTTCAAAATTAATTTATTAAAAATTCAATATGTGAATGATAACTATATGTGTATTACTAAACTTTATCTATCTCATATTGGCTCGAAACGTTGAGGATTCAAACCTCAATACAGGAGGTTGTGGGTTCAAACCCTGCCCTAGGCATAAATACTGTCAGAGTATTTCCATCCCACTGGTCTTTCAGACGAGACCTAAATCCGAGGACCCTAGCAGTTGCCATGACTCTTTCACTTTTTTTAAGCACAGTGGAACCTCTCTAAACCGGGCACCCTGGGAGGTTTAGAGAGGTTCCACTGTAAACCATACAGGTGACTACTTCATGATACGCGTGGGTGCTTTGTGATCACGAACAGACATTTTTATCGGAGATAAATGGCAATAATTCCAGCACAAAAATATTTTCACAATTCCTTAACATTTGATTGGCCCATAGCAAGTCTCTGTCCAAAATTTATATCCCAGTAAACTCCCATGCCGAACTACTTTCAGTAACCGTGAGGCGCAGTTAAAATAATTCTTAAGAAAACGGAAAATAAACACATTTTCTTAATGAATTTATTTCAAATGCTGGAATTATAAAGAATGAATGGCCTTTTTGTGGAATTTATCGGGGATATAAACTTGGAAAAGTCGCGGGAATACTGGACGAGGCCTCCCAGCCTTCGTCCAGTATTCCCGCGACTTTTCCAAGTTTATACCCCGATAAATTCCACAAGAAGGCCATTCATTCCTATAATTAACCCGATCAGAATTGAGCAAAAGAAGCATTTCTCTGTGTCAGGTTTAGAGAGGTTCGAATGTACCCCCGAAAAATGGTCACCACGCTGTTTGTCCATCTGTCTGTTCAATATTTGCGTTAAATTTTTTGTCTACCTTCTTTGTACCTATTTCTGTAATTCAGATGGACTTGAAACTTTGAGGTTTTTAAGGGGTACATCCATTAATGCTACTGATTTCTTATTGTTTTGGGGAGAACACCTTTGGAATCTAGACAAATTTGAAATGTCTGTAAACAAATACATATTAATTTATTCAGTTAATTGAGTTACGACATGCATAGGGATACACACCCATAATGATTACACAGGGATTCTCATGTAAATGTGCAATATGCATGGATTGACATACACTTACGTAATGATAATTAAGCTGAAATAATAATAATTATACTTTGATTTCACTGGTATGACAAATTGTGTATAATATTAGACCAATTTCTGTCTGCATTTGCTGCCATGGTAACATGACTTTTATATTGTAGCTTATATTATTTACTGTTCTTCATTTTAACCCTTAGACCGCTACTACACACAACACTTGTCGTCTGCTGTTGCTTTTATACCTTGCCTTATTTCTCAATCAAAACATGGTTTGACAGCACTTCAGAATCATTTCCAATGGAAATGATTCTAAAGTGTTGTCAAAGCATGTCTTTGATGATACAACTGGAAAATAGAAAATAAACAGCAGACGACAACATATTAAGATAGCGGTCTAAGGGTTAATGGTAAACACATTGACAATATATTTCTTCAAGCTCTAGGAAAATAACTACATCAGCAACAATAAACATTTATTGAAATTTGTGGAAGGCTTTAACCAAACACAATCGGAGAGCACTTTTGAACGTATGAAAATTCCAACGTTTGCTTTTTATATTTTCTTTGTTCCTTTTAAAATGATGTGACCACACATCGTACATTTTGAGGACAAATACTACCAATATATATGTGTATTTATAATTATATTTTAACAACCCAGATGCATCCTCAGAATTATTACATGAGCTTATAATTAACCCTTAATAGAATGCTGGAAACGAAAAGTGTCGTCTGCTGTTGGTTAATATTTTGCCTTTTTTCTCAATAAAAACATGGTTTGACAGCACTTTAGAATCATTTCCATTGGAAATGATTCTAAAGTGCTGTCAAAACATGTTTTTTATGAGGAAAATGGAAAATATAAAATAAACAGCAGACGGCACAATTTAATTCAGTAGTGTAAGGGTTAACCCTTAGCATGCAGGAAACACAAATTGTTGCCTACTTATGTTTGATTGCCTACTTTCTCAATAAAACATGGTTTGACAGGACTTAATTCTGATGATTATGATTCTAAAGTGTTGTCAAAGCATGCTTTTAATGAAAAAAAAAGGAAAATGAAAGTTAAACAGCAGATGGCAAAAGGAATTCTGCATTTTCAGGGTTAAAGCCTCACACCATATACCTACTCAATCTCATGTTGGAACTGGCAATTATGGTAAATGTGGTTGTCCTGAGTCAATGTGGTGCCATATCCTGCAAGCAGCTGAGTGATTTCATCTTCAACTCTCACTACACTGGAGACGAAAATTGTCGTCTGCTGTTTTTCATTTTTGCCTTAATTCTTAACAAAAAACCTGTTTTGACAGTGCATGAGAATCGTCTCCAGTGGAGACGATTCTCATGCGCTGCCACAACAGGTTTTTATCGAGATATATTGAAAATAAAACATTTCCAGCAGACGACAAAATTTAATCCAGCGTAGTAAGGGTCAACGGACTTTGTGTTGTCTACTGGCACAAACACCATGTATCTTTTACTTGAAAGATTTCTGTTGCAATCATACATGTACACCTAACCTTTAACCCTTAGAATGTGGGAACTGAAAATAGTCGTCTGCTGATAATTCATATTTTGTCTTTTCTCTCAGTAAAAACATGGTTTGGCAGCATTTTAGAATCATTTCCATTGAAAATGATTCTAAAGTGCTGCCAAACCAAGTTTTTGATGAGAAAAATGGAAAAATAAAAAATATTCAGCAGACGACACAAATTAATTCAGCATTGTAAGCTGAAAGAAATTTTGTCTGCTACTTATTTTGTATTTTCCATTTTCTCATTCAACACATGATTTGACAGCATAGTACTAAAGTACTACTGTCATTCCATATTTTTATTGAGAAAGAAGGTGAAATATAAACAGCAGCAGACGATAAATTTCATATCGCACATTCTAAGAGTTAATCCACCCAGATGTTATTTCATTTGGTAGATGGTAAAACTTTAATGAGATTGCTGACCAGAAATTAACCCTTAAAAGGCGGGAACCGAATTGTCGTCTGCTGTTGGTTTATACTTTGTATTCTGTCTCAATAAAAAATGTGGTTTAACAGTATTTTAGAATCATTTCAATTGAAAGTGATTCTAAAGTACTGTTTTGATGAGGAAAATGGAAATAACACAGAAACAGCAGACGACAAAATCGAATTCAGCATTGTAAGCGTTACCGGCTAATGCAAATGATCTATTGACTGTCTCTAAGAATATAAATGTATCATATATGCACACTGTACCTTCATATTAGTCGGACTCTCTGTAATTTACTCGCGAATGGCAATCACAACATCACAGATGAAACACAGCAAGCGCGAATGATAATAACTTAAGAATATATATTGCTGCAGAATTTATCCTCCCACAAGCCATTGAACTCACCACCACCCCATTCTGCCATTAACGCTGTCAGCGCTAAATAACTGGAATAGATTTTCATTTGTTAATTTATGACCAAACCAATAGTCACAAACTCATTTTCAGATTAGTCCGTTTATAATTTTGTTTTTGAAAATATGAAAATTACAAAAAGTGCAGATCCTGATGAGACGGCTCGTCACGAGCCATCTCATCTGGATCTACACTGTTTGCAAACACCACTATAGAGGTCTGCAGTGTTAAAAGGGTTAGACGGGTCCAAATGAGACTAATATAGTACCCGGTACCTATTTCAACTGTACGTGTAATACACAATAGCATAGTCTGCCCAGTTGGACCCTTATAATGGCGGAATGGAGATCGGCATAGTTCAAACACCTGTGCTCCCTCCAAGACGCATTTATCCACAAAGCGGCTTCATGGCGATCATGTTCTCCGCGCATGTCAGCGGTAATTGTACGACTGTGAGAAGAGCCTCACAGACTCCCTTGAGCGGACTGATGCAGGCGGAGAATGGCAGCAGGAAAATGTACCACCACGCGACGAAGAATGCGATCGGCCAGCCGAGGAATATGAGGATGAGAAACCAGAGGATGCCCCACAGAATTCCCGGGCAGAGCCCGCCCCGCCCGCTGCCCTCGCCTTGACCTTCACCCAGACCTTCACCCAGACCCATGATGCGCTGCGGTTATTGTCCGTCTGCTGATGTCGCGGGTTTGTCGTCTGATGTTCGCCCTTGACTGTTCACTGCACCTGGAATATACAGGCATCGACTGATAGGCCACAACAAAAGACATGTACAGTATCTACAACAGCCACCTATGGGAAGACACACAACTGGCTGTTGTAGAGAGGTGGCTGTTGTAGGGAGGTTAAATATAGAGTAGATTGTCCATTTGGAGTATAAAAATTAAATATTGTCTCTTACAGAGAGTGTTATTGTAGAGAGTGGCCATTCAGGGAGGTTCGACTGTACATGTATTTCAATAATGAATTGCACATTTTTATTGATTTATGCTTTTAAATGTTATACATGTACAAGGAATTTGCGGAAAATATTGGTCTTCACAGGTTGAACACTCGCACCTGTGACACAAAAAAATGCCCATTACAAAAAAACCATTACCCCACCCACTTGGTCTCGTACAGTACTATCTTCTGTTATAGAAGTAATGGTAATGGGTTTTCTATAATGGGCATTTTGTGTGTGTCACAGAGATAGTACATGTATGATGAGACCAGGTGGGTGGGGTAATGGATTTTCTGTAATGGACATTTTTTTGTGTCACAGGTCCAAGTCTTCCACTTGTGTTGGTCTTATTGTCTACATAATTTGGTCTACATAATCCTGTTTTGTATGACCTTAGCTGTTGCTGGGACGTTTCAAAAACACATTCACTTACTTCTTTCGTCTACATAATAGCTCCATGTGTTTGTCCATGTCAACACATTAGACGATCAGGAGTAAATATCACAACATTGTTCATATGTTTCGTTTTGTCTTCAGTACCTGTGTGTGCTCAGACTGGCTTCATGTTGCATTTTGTCTTCAGTACCTGTGTGTGCTCAGACAGGCTTCATTTTGTATTGCAATGGTTTCTCAATGTTTATAGAATCTCAAAATTTACATTCCATACTTGATGACTAATTCTGATGCTGTAGTCAAAATAAATCAACAACATAATTATGTGACTAATATTGTGATTGGGCATCGGCAATGTTCCCCCAACTGAACAGTACATGGTGTAGCCCTGATCAGACTGCATGGATGTTCAGGGTGATCAGTGGCTACACTCAGAGCTGCAGATAAGTTTTGTATCTAAAGAGTATTATACCCCCATAATTCAAATTCAATGTGTATTTTACTTTTACAAATGTATTATGGATTTTTTTGCCTATTAAACAGGGAACAAATGATAAAAAAATAAAGCAAATTAAAAAATTCACTTATTTGAGGTGCAAAAAGCAAACACTGTTTGCTTTTTGCAGCTCAACTAAGTAAATTTTCAACTTTATTACAGTATTGTCACTACTCAGTTTGAAAATCAATGCATATTTTCACATTGCTGCGAGTATTTTGTACTCCCACTTTTGATGATCAATGCGTATTCTGCTGGAGCTCTTATCTGGGGCTCTGTACACTGGTCACAAGCTCAATAAGCCTTTTCTTGTTGAGCCCCATACGTTTCAATACATGGGTCATTGAGTTTTCAGACTATTATTTTTTTGCAGCTGAGTGATTTTCTTCCAAACTTTACAAAATATACCCACAAACTGCTATTAAACTTGTATTGTGGAATGCAAATGCCTACAGTATAAATATGATATATGATAGAGGGGAAACTCAATACGTGGCTGTGACTGGAGAAATGGGGCTTATGGGTTTAGCCACCATACAGATCCAGATCAGCTTGTGCATTCGCACAGTCTGATCAGAATCTGCACTGGTCCCCATTCCATCAATGAAACACCCGTCGTGCTTCTAACGAGCAATATAAATCGTTATCAGGCTACAGGAATGTGCTTGTGATCAGAAGCTACACTGGTCACAAAACCCATATGCCCCATTTCTCCAGTCACAGCCAAATGTGAGATGACGCTTGGGAAAACATGCTCGCTTGGGGAAAACATGCTCGCAGTTTGCAACGAGGGCCCGGTTGCTAACAACCTCTGTAAGCTAACAGAAGCTTTCAGCAACCGGGCCCAGGGTTATGTCAACGGTTTGTCAACGGTCTACCATACTGTTACATTCAAAATGAGTAAACTATTTATCTGGCAGCCTATGCCTACACATATACTACTACCTGAATGTACAGTCTGACGTGCAAGTCCATATTGGTTTCAACTCCATTTTCTTTTGTGCCTTTTCACACCGTATTTCTACGGAGCCCCGCAGGGACGTAGAATAATTTTTTTTATTAATTTGTTCCCACCAAATAACAATTTGTTCCCTCAATTTAACAATTCGTTACCACAAAATAACAAGTAGTTCCCACGAATTAACAGTTTGTTCCCTAAATTTAACAATTCGTTCCCACAAAATAACAATGTTAATTCGTGGGAACGAATTGTTATATCGTGTGAACAAATTGTTAATTCGAGGGAACAAATTGTTAATTCGAGGGAACGAATTGTTAAATCGAGGGAACAAATTGTCATTTCGTGGGAATGCATTGTTAATTCGAGGGAACGAATTGTTATATCGTGGGAACAAATTGTTATATCGTGGGAACGAATTGTTAATTTCGAGGGAACGAATTGTTAAATTGCGGAAACAAATTTAAATAAAAAAAATCCATGTCCCCTGCGGGGCTCCGTATATTTCTCATTCATAGGTGTACTGTTCATAATACAAAACCTTTACTATGGTATTGACCATGCACTGAAATCACACACCGTACTAAAATATTGACTTGCCAGTTTGCAATAACCAGATATAGGCATCAATTCTGCATTTATTTAGTATACAATGCCAACTAGAATATAATATTATGAGCTAATCCAAAAGGTAATGCCTCATGTCTTATTATATTGTCTGTCTGTGACTTCATTAAATGAATGTAAAACTTCATCAGGCAATCATGTTACTTCACTGAAGACGGTTTTCAAGAATTGCACCACACACAGTGATGCTGAACTTTACACTTGCCTTGTACATGTATTTATTGTTTACCATAGTTTTTCGACCAATGAAAGAACGGCATTTCATCTCAATAAATCGCATATTGCGACGCTTTCGCCAATACGTATTAAATTAATCATTAAATGTTCAGCGCTATATTTAGAAGTGATTTTATGCCTTGTTATCATCAGTTCACGAGACGCAAAACATATTACCACCCACACACGTGCTCACTTCATGTCACATCACCAATCACATACTAGTATAGCGATTTGAAATCACGTTTAAGGTAAGGAAGGTAAACAATATAAATACGTTATAGTTCACACATTGAATTTTTAATAAATTAATTTTGCGCTCACTACAAAATTAATTTATTAAAAATTCAATATATAACTATAACTATTACTAATGTTAATTAGGTTTCTCAAAGTACACAAGATGAATGCAAGTTTCCCACTGCAGAAATACATACCACGTGTTTCAATGTGGGAATATAACTTTCATTTTGTATTGTTAAATATTAAAAAAAACTGTGGTACTTAGTCCTTCAGTTTCATATTTTAATTATATACAAATATTATGTTGTTGTGCATAAAAACTTTCATTTCCAAGTAGGTTATGCACTTCATCTTGGACAAATTTATTAATTGCCTTATGTATTTGGACAGATCTATAATCACCACTTCATGCTTTTGTATTCACAATATGCAGTGTGTGTGTCAACATCAGATCAATGGTGGTTTCCAATTTCAGATTAACTTTGACTTTCGAGCCTGCATTGTATATTAATTGTATGTAATGTTGATAAGATGTTTCAATTATTAGTCTGTTTGAACTCTGCACATACACGGTTGACCGACTGACAGGCAGACTCTAGTCAGTGTCAACCAAATATAATGCATCGGCGACTGATCGGTGTCATTATGCTAATTGCAGAGGCAAAATTGCGTGTCATTTATGTATGGCTTAACCCTTAGACCGCTACTCACAAAAATTGTCGTCTGCTGTTGCTTTTATATCTTGCCTTTTTTCTCAATAAAAACATGGTTTGACAGCACTTTAGAATCATTTCCATTGGAAATGATTCTAAAGTGCTGTCAAAGCATGTTGTAAATTATTCTAAAGTGCTGTGAAAGCATGTTTTTGATGATAAAAATTGAAAATAGAAAATAAACAGCAGACGACAAAAATATTAAGATAGCGGTGTAAGGATTAAGCTTAGAATGCGGGAAATGATCTGCTGTTGGTTAATATTTTGACTTCTTACTAAAGCTGGTTAAATTTTTCTACACACCTTGCAGTGTCTGTACTCAGCTATTTATTCAATATCATGTTTGCTTGCTTATAAATCATTGAACAAAATTTCAAATTTGACTTCGTGTATCAGTGTGACGTTTATATAGTTTGTATCTGTATTCTATTACGTATGAATATTTATAAATTTGACTTACTATTTATGAATGGTATTTAGTATGCTTGAACTGAATATACATGTATGTACACCCTATATTTATGGAAATCAGTGCAACCAGCCACGCCATTAATATGGCATGATCGTTACTCATAGCTGTGACTGGAGAAATGGGGCTTATCAGTTTTGCGAGCAATGCAGATCCAGATCAGCCTGTGCATCCGCACAGTCTGATCAGGATCTGCATGCTCGCCATTCTATCAATGAAACATCATGCTTCCAACAAGGAATATAGATTGTTATCAGACTGCAGGAGTGTTTTATATGATCAGGAGCTACACTGGGTTACAAATCCCATAAGCCCCATTTCTCCAGTCACATCCAAAATTATGCATGTCGCTGGAGAAGGCATGGGTACGGAGACCCGCCTTTTTTTATTAACTCTTTGCATGCTGGGAAACTTGTGGGCTATAAATAATTAAAAACTTGCGGACAGAAATTCATCATATTTTCTTGTATTTCTCCCAGTAAATATCATGAATATGTCTTGGAATTTCATTAGAATCGAGTCCTGAGGACTCAATTCTAATGAAATTTCAAGACATATTTACAGAGAGAAATAAAACATATACTCCTAATTCGTTTGGTCGATATTTTCGCCGCTAGCATGCGAAGAATTAATTCGTTCCCACGAAATAACACATACAGACAGATGTACGGGTATACAGACAGACGAACGAACACCCATGAAAAACACAATATACTCATTTTCTTACAAAAAGTGTGAATAAAAGAAGCAGCAGACAACAAAATTCAATTCAGCATTGCAACAACAGGTAATTGACATACGTGTACACTACTCGGTGTATATGCTGGTACCTGGAAATACATTGCTACATGTTTTCCCACCTAGTACCTGTATGGGGTGATCCTGCATCTGCTGTTTACATCAGTGTCAGAAACATATTACTGTGTTCTACTCAGTCAGCTCATTCCCCCCAGATAATAGCATCAGTTCTATACCCTACAACACGATTATCACCCAGATAATCACCTGCAATCAGTATGTATACTACACCCACCCAGAATAATCACTCCAGCAATCAGTCGTTGTATACCTCCCCCCAAAGAAATCCCACCTAACATAGTTGGTAATTGTCTTGATATGTAATCAGTTGTATAGATGGACAACAAAGTCTGAATGTTCAAAGATCGCCACGGAATGGGCAAGTCCAAGTTTATGGGGAGATACCATGCAATGACCAAATCAACCCACCAATCAACCCACCAATCAACCCACCAATCAATCAGTCATGCATGACTAGTATCAGTACACATGTACAAACCAAGGTTGTTGCAGACTTGTGCCGATTGAAGCGAGATATAGAATTGATCGTCAATCAATATAAAATGTAAAATCAATCGGGTGACAGGCACATAGCTACTGTGCATGGTTCATTTGTAGAGAAATATGTCTTACCAGGGCTCCAGATAAGGAATTAGTAATTGAGTATTGTCACTCCATCAATTCTGAAGCAATTGGGTATTTCAACATTTTAGTCGGGTAAAATAAAATCAAACTAGTGTTTACACATCAGCAGACCGCAATTATTGAATAGTTTGCTTCTAAAAGAAAACATGTCTTGGCATAACAAGATGTGTTTAATGGAAAAATAAGAAAAAATATGCTATATTTGTGGTCTGTTTATTGTTTTCTGTAGCATGATAAAGATACCACAAATTTTTCTTTTCTTTTCTGATTTCAATTGGGTTTTTGGCAATTTTAATTGGGTATTTAAGCAAATACACACCTTATCTGGAGCTCTGTCTTACTTTGAACCACCTGATGATATTACAGTCCTTAACCATCACGATGCTGAATTAAACTTTGTTGTCTGCTGTTTGTTTTCAATTTGCATCAACAAAAAACATGGTTCAACATCACCTTAGAATCATTTCCAGGAATACAAAATATGAAATAGCAGAGTTTCGTGCCCTCTGCTCTAAGGGTTAACCATTACAATGCTGAATTAAATTTAGTTGTCTGCTGTTTATGTTTTATTTGCCATGTTGTTACTGAGAAAGAATACAAATTTTGAAACAACAGCAGACGACATTTTTGGTTCCCACCTTTTACGGATTGATCACTGTTTGCAACGGCTGTAACCCCAGATCAACTGTTATTCAATGAACCATCACAGCCACCAATGCAGCAGGTTAAATGTGGCATCGAACCCGTTGGCCCGGCCTAGAATGACTTCAGCTGTTGATAGGCCATTAAACACTAATCAATCAACCAATCTATCAGTGAGCAATGCATCATTCCTGTCATCAGTGAATATACTTCATAATGAAACTGATCAGGATCTACACTTGTCACAAATGTTTTAATGTCCTTTTAGTACAGTGAAACCTCTCTAAACCGGACACCCTGGGAGGTCCCCAGGGTGTCCGTTTAGAGAGGTTCCACTGTAATTAATCAATTGATGGCCAATTCTTGTCATTTTCTGTTATGAACAGACAGGACAAAGACATACATTACATTGAAACCCATCTAAATTAGACACAATGGGGTCCCCAGGGTGTTCGGTTCAGAGGGGTTCCACTATAGTTCATTTGGGCTGTTGGTAGACAGCAGGCTGACCTTATATAGTCTGCCTCAATGCCAGGGTGTCCAGTAGCCTATTTCACCAACATTGCAAAGTATACTTATCTAGCAAAGTATACTTTGAGGGAGAAATTTTCAATTTAAGGATAAATTTCTTAATTTTTATTATACTGAATTTATTACATTATCACAGGCTGTGATAACGTAATAAATTCAGTATAATAATTATGCATACTTTTAATCATCAAATATATGCAGTGGTTAGTTCTATATGATATAATGCATTTCGGGAAAAATAAATGATTACTCCCTCAAAGTATACTTTGCTAGAAAAGTATACTTTGCAATGTTGGTGAAATAGGCTACAGTTAGAGAGGTTTCACGTGAACTACCATAATAGTGAAAATGTATGATGTAGTCGTGTTTAGCTGCTGATACATCCAGATGTTACACTGTATATTCATGTACTTGTGTTAAAATATGACATTCGTTCAACCAGATTGTTGCAATAGTACATGCCATGTAATATTTATTAACCCTTAGACCGCTACACACAACAATTGTCCTCTGCTGTTGCTTTTATATCTTGCCTTATTTCTCAATAAAAACATGGTTTGACAGCACTTTAGAATAATTTACAACATGCTTTGACAGCACTTCAGAATCATTTCCAATGGAAATGATTCTGAAGTGCTGTCAAAGCATGTTGTAAAATTATTCTAAAGTGCTGTCAAACCATGTTTTTGATGATAAAAATGGAAAATAGAAAATAAACAGCAGACAACAAAAAAATAAGATAGCGGTGTAAGGGTTAGAATATGATATTTGTTCAACCAGATGTTTGCAATATTACATGGCCGTGTAATATTAACCCTTAGACCGCTCGCTACACACATTATTTCTCAATAAAAGCATGGTTTGACAGCACTTCAGCATGATTCTGAAGTGCTGTCAAAGCATGTTGTAAATTATTCGAAAGTGCTGTCAAAGCATGTTTTGATGATAAAAATGGAAAATATAAAATAAACAGCAGACGACAAAAAAAATAACGGTTAAAGAGTGATGTCATATTTGTGCCCAAGGCTCAGTAGCCTATTTCATCAACATTGCAAAGTATACTTTACTAGCAAAGTATACTTTGAGGGAGTAATCATTTATTTTTCCTGAAATGCATTATTTCATATAGAACTAACAAATGCATATATTTCATGATTAAAAGTATGCAATTATTATACTGAATTTATTACATTATCACAGCCAAATTGGCTGTGATAATGTAATAAATTCAGTATAATAAAAATTAATAAATTTATCATAAAATTGAAAATTTCTCCCTCAAAGTATACTTTGGTACTAAAGTATACTTTGCAATGTTGATGAAATAGGCTACTGGCATCTAATTATAAAATGTTAAGAATGGCAATAAATAAACAAACAACAGCATGCAATAGCTACAATAGAAGGAACCCAATAGAATGTGTACAACTTTTCTACTCACCTTCTTTATTGCAAACGCAGATAAACGTTCAAAACCTTCCTCTGTACAATAATATTACATATATTTCACTGAACCACCAACTGTTTTAATATATTCAGCAATATCTAAATGGATTAATTCTCACATTCAGGTAAAATGAACGTATGATCTGGCTTAAACATCCAGCTTGTTGATATTGACAAATATGCACCAGCTCGTATAGAAACGCCCAACACATTGATTGTAAGGAATCCCAGATCAGCCTATGCTGACGTACTATCGGACTACGCTGTATACTATTTTCGTTGCTATGATGATAGCATATTCGTATACCAATAACAACCAGCGTAGACCAAGATCAGACTGCACTGATGTGCAGTCTGATATTGGTCTACGCTGGTTGCAAACGTAAATTTGGGCCTTTCTACTTTCATTCCTATGCAGGTAACTGCCTAACAACTTTCCAGAGTTATTAATAGTATCAGCAACATAAGGCTATGGGGAGTGTGGGAGAGAAGTGAGCATCAGGCGTTGTCTATGTTTATCCCATCACCTTGGTTGTAAACAATCATGCCATAGGTGTTCAATATTCATTTGATATGGTTAAGATTCGTCCCAAGGGTTTACATGGCTTGAATCACAGGAATTTATTGAAGATGTCCCGAGTTAACACTGCGGCATCTTATATCTGATCAAATGTATGAGATAAATTAATAAATTGGTTAATGATTTAACTTTCAATTTATATTGATTTTATATGGCTGTTTGATAAAAAACGGGATGTATTATTCAACTTTTCATGCTTGACAGGCAGGCAATAGGTAGCGAACGTTTCATGGCTTGTTCTTGCGTTAACTTAAGTTCTACCGGGCAGATCTTAACCAAATTTGGTACGTATGTGTATCATGGCGAGTGGAAGAACCCTATTGATTTTCATTTTCCAATGAGTTAGTAGCATACGACCCATGCCCGAACACCTAAGGTCAAGGTTGCTGGGGACTTATGTTCACCTTGTTTGTAAGGCAAATGCGTTGTACGTCATTAATGTTTTCTAAATAATTACACCTTAACTACTTCACCAATTTCAATGATATGTACCCACAATGTCTGTCTAGGGATGGTTCTTTCTTTCACGTGCGACCCACACCCGAACAGCCAAGATCAAGGTCACTGGGGACGTATGTTCACTTTGTTTGTAAGGCAAATGCGTTTAAGTTTTTAATCTTTTCTCAATAACTCGTTCACCAATTTCAATAATATGTGCGCACAATGCCTGTCTAGGGATTAGCTTCGTAATAACGATGTCCTTTTACTATCAAGACTGCAGGCGGGGGTGTACAGGTGATATACGGACCTGAGAAAAGTGATGTTCACCGACGCTGAAGGTTAATAAAATCGCGGAATGTGTTATGATACGAGGTCGTGTCCGACCAAAGTTAGAAGCCTTGTTCATATATATATATATTATAGAGTTATACCGACGAAAGCCGAAACACGCCAAATGCCTATGCATGTATTAGGGGATCGGGAGCTAGACTGTTGACAAATGCCACAAGCCACATTTCTCCAGGTACAGCCACAGATAGAGGAATAAACCTGTGACTTCATTAGTGACCAATCATCATGTGTGGCTGTGACTGGAGAAATGGGGCTTATGGGTTTTGCGACCAGTGTAGATCCAGATCAGCCTGTGCATCCGCACAGGCTGATCAGGATCTGCACGGTTCGCCATTTCCATCAATGAAACACCCATTAGCTTCCTAACAGACCGCTACCAGATTACAGGAGTGTGCTATTAGATCAGGAGCTACACTGGTCACCAGTCCCATAAGCCCCATTTCTCCAGTCATATTATTATGCCCATCCTCTACTTTCAGTTCCCGTGTATCAATGAAACAAAGAAAGCGAAAAAGAAGAAGTATGAAAACTCTGGCTATGTCTGTATGGATGGATTCAAGGTGAGTCCAGCAGCCCACAGGTTGAAGTAACGGACCGAGGTCTATAAATACATTAAATATGCCTAAAAGCATCAATAAATGAAGAAAAAAAATAAGCTAAACATTTTTTATAAAAATTTATTTTTTAGCTTATTTTTTCTTCTTCACTTATTGATGTAAATGAAGAAAAAAAATAAGCTAACAAATTCAATTTTTTTTTAGCTTATTTTTTTTCTTCATTTATTGATGCTTTTAGGCATATTTAATGTATTTATAGACCTCGGTCCGTTACTTCAACCTGTGAAGCAGCCTTGTGAAAAATAACCTATTGTTTCTTCCCATACATTCCATAAGCTGATTTCTGTACCTGTGTTATGCAGTTTCCATGTATAACACTTGTTTTCCTTTGACGAACAAACATTACTTTACGGTATGTGTAGTTATTGTCCGGTCAGTACAAAGGTTGGTTGGTACCTTCACTGACCGCTAGCATCATACTGTGTTAAAGTTGTTGTTTGTCGGTCAAGACGGTGGCTGGGGGTATCTGTGAGTCTCTGCTCACTAGCTGTAATTACGTTATGCCATGTTTTATGAAACCATATATTACGTGATAATTCATGAATAAATCACCCTGATATTCTTGGGAGCTTAGAGTAGCAATAAAAAATACTCGAGTTTGTATGTCAATAGGGTGTTATACATAAGTATTTTGTACAATGTGACATATCTAGGGTATATCACACTATTGAAATGCATACTACATGTATTATTCACAAATTTGATGTATATAGGCTTACTATACCCTAAATATTCAGAAACACTTTGTCCTAGGATAAAAGACCACTTTCCTAATGTTTACAGTGTAGATCCAGATGATCCGGCTCTCAACGAGCCGTACCATCAGGATCTGCACTTTTTGTACATATTTATACCCCCCGCAACGAGTTGTGGGGGGATATACTGGAGTCAGGTTGTCCGTCCATCCGTCCGTCCGTCCGGGCACACATTAGGGTACTTATGGGGTAGGGGACGTGGTCTAAGACAATGGGTTAGGGTTAGAACACAATGGAACTTAATCCGTACCCCGTAAGCCTATTGTGTCTTACGGGGTATTTCCTTTGATCTTTTATACAGCAAGTACCCCCTAAGGTCCGAAATGTAAGTTCGTCCGTCCGTCCGTGTGTGCATGTGTGCGTCCATCCATCAGAGAAATATTGTTATAACTTCTATTTCCTTCATCTAAAATGCTTAATATTTCACACATGCATTCCTGTAAGGCTCTACTACCATGCTGTGCCAAATCCACGACCGTCCAACCCCCGCAGATCCCAAGGTCAAGGTCAAATACTTAGTCTCTTTACAAAACTTAACATCAGAGAAATATTGTTATAACTTCTATTTCCTTCATCTAAAACGCTTAATATTTCACACATGCGTTCCTGTAAGGCTCTACTACCATGCTGTGCCAATCCACAACTGTCCAACCCCCGCTGATCCCAAGGTCAAGGTCAAATACTTAGTCTCTTTACAAAACTTAACATCAGAGAAATAAGTTATAACTTCTATTTCCTTCATTGAAAATTCTTAATATTTCACTCGTGCATTCCTCTAAGGTTGTATTATCATGCTGTGACAAATTTACGACCATCCAACCCCCGCTGATCCCAAGGTGAAGGTCACATACTTAGTCTCTTTACTAAACTTAGCATCAGAGAAATTCTTAATATTTCATGCATGCATTCCTCTAAGGCTCTACTATCATGCTGTGACAAATCCCCGCTGATCTTGAGGTCAATGTCACATACTTAGTCTTTTTACAAAACTTAACATCAGTTATCGGTTATAACTTCTATTTCCTTGCTCGGATCTGCTTCACATTTCACACGCATGTCTCCAATGGACCTCTACCACCCTGTGACAAATTCATGTTCGTGCCGCCCCCGCTAAGCCCAGAGTCAAGGTCACAAGCCCACACACTTGGAATTTTTTTTTTCATATTTAGGGGTAACCACGCGGGGGGTGGGGGGGGGGGGGTATTCCTTATCGCTTACTGACCAATCTAGTTTCTGATATTTTTCTTATAATAGTTAATTAGGGGTGAAAGGGTTAAATCTTTTTCTTTTCACCTTTACACACATTCACATGGCCATGTTGTTGAGGTTCCTTGTTTTGCTGACAGCTGTATTAACTTTTAGAATGCTGGGAATGAAAATTGTCGTCTGCTATGGTTTTATTGTCGTCTGCTATTATTTTATTGCTTGCGAACAGCGCGATATAGTCTGTACATTGGCATACATCCGTACGACCGTAATTGTCCGTACGTGCATCCGGATTAAAGTGTTTAGTTAAAGAACACTATATCTCTAAAACCGCTTCGCCAATTCACTCGAAACTTCACATGGGTGTTTATCATGATCCATATTTTCATTCTACGCCCCACCCGTGCGGTCAAGGTCAAATTACTTTCAAATTTACCATAAATATTTTTTGCATTTAGGTTAATGTTTTTAACAACACTATATCTCTAAAACCGCTTCGCCAATTCACTCGAAACTTCACATGGGTGTTTATCATGATCCATATTTTCATTCTACGCCCCACCCGTGCGGTCAAGGTCAAATTACTTTCAAATTGACCATAAATATTTTTTGCATTTAGGTTAAAGTTTTTAACAACAATATATCTCTGAAACCTCTTCGCCAATTCACTCGAAACTTCACATGTGTCTTTATCATCATCCATAGTTTCATTACATGCCCAGCCCGTGCGGCCCCTGTGCCCAATGTCAAGGTCAAATTACTTTATTATTATTTTTATGTTTCGGGGTAGCATATAGTTACCGCTTTGTCCGCCGTCCGAGTTTTACGTTAAAGTTTTTCAAATTGCTATATCTCTGTGACTGCTTGGGATATCAACTTGAAACTTCATATACACATTGATCACCATCCATATTTTCATTGTATACCTTATCCATGCTGTCCAGGAGCCCAAGGTCAAGGTCATATGACTTACAAATGCGTGCATGGGCGGGACTTGCATTGAATCAGACATGTGTATGCGGGGCAACCAATAAGTAAGTTATAGGTCACATATTGAAAATTCAATTTGTGAATTATAACTGCATGTATTACACATTTCAGCTAAGGCCTGACATAAATTGTAGCTACCTGTTGCTGGGTTATATCCTCAACTGTCTGTTAATTGTTTTATGCCACACAATGATGGGTATTCATTTATTGATTCACCATTCCAATTGATACAATGTACAATTGTGAAACCACTTATAGACACATTGTTCTGGCTCTAGCATATTTATTGATAGCGTACAATATAAGGTTTGATCATGTCCAGCCGTGTGCAAACGTTTGCTGTGGCCCGAGGGAACTGTTTGAACCCGCGGCCTGCGGCCTTGGGGTTCAAACAGTTCCCTCGGGCCACAGCAAACGTTTGCACACGGCTGGACATGATCAAACGTTATTCTTACATTTCCAACAAAAAACTGATGTAATTTGAGCATTATATTCAGTATTTTCAGTACTTTTATAAAATCGTCCCATTCACGTAGATAATTTTCGGTATTCATATTCCGGGGCCGCATCATGAACGTCATGAACGTCATGAAGGCACTTCCGCGTAGTGACGTCATGAAGGCACTTCCATTACGCGCGGCCCCGGAATGAGCATTGCCTGAAGCCATGTGCAAACAGCACGCGCTATTTGTTTGCACATATGTGCAAACAACGGAAACCATGTAACAAAGAATGCATTGAATGTCATGAATACCAATGTACGCCGTGACATTCAATGCATTCTTTGGGAAAAAAATCAGTAAGCTAGAAATTGTGTTTATAAAGCACAGGAATATACCCCCTTGGCATAATTTAGCATCAACAGCTAAACAGATGCTAGCAAAAAATTGTGTTTTAGCTACCTTATGACACATTAAAAGGTCATGGCCATGTTAATTGTCACATGCGTGTGCGAATATTGAAGTAATCTATTTAGTAATACATGTACATGTATTGAAGTTATGGAGAAATTCTTACAAACATTTTGATGTAAATGATCATGGACGGACAGATGTACAGATGTACACAACTTCAAGAGAAAATCAGTATGTTCCCCTTGCTATGGCATAGGAGTCATACAAATGTTACTCTTAGAATGCTGGAAACGAAAAGTGTCGTCTGCTGTTACTTAATATTTTGCCTTTTTTCTCTCAATAAAACTATGGTTTGACATGACTTTAGAATCATTTCCATTGGAGCCAGGCACTTAGGCGATTTATCCAACCATTTATGGGATCGAGATAGCGAAGAGAATTTTAACGTATTTTTATACAAGGGGGACAGAATGAACAGTCGAGATAGACAACATATACGAGATAGGGCATGGTCGAGATAGCCGAGGAAATTTCTATTAAACAAATAAGGATACAATTTGGGACTTTAGTGAATCATCGAGATAGGGGATATCATCGAGATACTGATATTCGAGATACTGGTGCTCGACTGTACATGCCAAATATTTACAGAAACTGTGATATTGTCTGTAAATGACGTCAACAGTTTAGGGAATTTTCATAGCAAATGCGGAATAGAATTCCGCATTTGCTATGTAAATTGCCCAACTTTCGACGTCATTTACGCAAATTATTGTAAATTCTGTTATTATTGTTCATGAGATATCGCATATGTTCATAGGTACAAAATCACATGGCGTGTCTTATATTGTCTTGTCGTCCTAGGTTGTGCGAGTCGCCTCGTTCCTGGAGTTTATATACGGAGGGATGCAGATCAACTTCACCGTGAGTACCGTACTCTCCTGGTTACGAATCTCTCTCTTAGTTTCATAACTACGCCAATGAAATCTGGAAATGTTGGTCCTGTCCGTACATTTTGTTACCAGGTTGCCTCCCCAGGTGTGTGGGAGCTACATTAACCCTTAGACCGCTATTCACAACAATTGTCGTCTGCTGTTGCTTTTACATCTTGCCTTATTTCTCAATAAAAACATGTTTTGACAGCACTTCAGAATCATTTCCAATGGAAATGATTCTGAAGTGCTGTCAAAGCATGTTGTAAATTATTATAAAGTGCTGTCAAAGCATGTTTTTGATGATAAAAATGGAAAATAGAAAATAAACAGCAGACGACAAAAAAATTAAGATAGCGGTCTAAGGGTTAATGGTAAAGAGTTAGTACTTTAAACAATATTTATTACACAATAAATTGTACAGGATTAGAAAACAAGCGTACATGTACATGCTTATGTGAAAGATAAAGAGTATATAAATAGTTATACCCTTTGAACACTGGAGACCTCTTTCCTAATGCTTGCAAACAGTGTAGATCCTGATAAGCCATTTCATCAGGATCTGCACCATTTGTGGATATTTTTTCAGTTTTACAAAATAACTCAACAACATGAAATCGTCCATGTCAGTTACGTAGGAGTGAAAAGGTTAAAGTTGTATTACCTTCGACAGTGAGAGGCCACTAACTGGGGTGGATAACATTCCCTAGTGATGTAGGTCCATGGTTGTAGATTCAATCCATGCCATGGTACCTGTAATGTCTCTGTCCTTCACACTGGTGTAGTCCCAGGAATGTATTAGTATGTTAACCCTTTCACCCCTAAGTAACAGATATGGACGCTTTCATGTCAAGTTTGAGACTGTTTCATTATGCGTTTTTGTAAAAATTAAAACATATATCCACAAATGGTGTAGATCATTATGAGACGGCTCGTTACGAGCCGGCTGGCTGAGCCGGCTCATCATGATCTACACTGTTTTCAAATATTACGTTTCGGGCCAAAAGTTCTACTAACTTAGTTATGGCCCTTACTTTGTTTCTCTGTATTTTACTTTCCACACTTTCAAAGCTTAAAGGGGCACATTTTTTGAAAAATAAAAATGTGTTTTCATCATGGCCCTGCGTAATGTGGTTTAATTAAAGATATATGACGATACTAAGACCACTGGGTTGGTTCAATTTTCACCGATATCGGTTCATAATTATCAGATTTTCTATCTTGTTGAACATTTGATTGGCCCGTAGCAAGTCTCTGTCCAAAATTTATATCCCAGTAAACTCCATGCCGAACTACTTTCCATAACCGTCAGGCGCAGTTAAAATAATTCTTAAGAAAACGGAAAATAAACACATTTTCTTGATGAATTTATTTCAAATGCTGGAATTATAAGGAATGAATGGCCTTTTTGTGGAATTTATCGGGGATATAAACTTGGAAAAGTCGCGGGAATACTGGACGAGGCCTTCCGGCCTTCGTCCAGTATTCCCGCGACTTTTCCAAGTTAATACCCCGATAAATTCCACAAAAAGGCCATTCATTCCTATAGTATTTTTTTCCAAAAAAACCTGATATGCCCCTCTAATATGATTGTCATTGTTAGATTACATCATTCAGCAGTTGGTATAATTTTAAAAGTGGAAATATGTCATGAGGGAAATATGTATGATATTGTTGGTGTATATCTGCAGGTGGGTGTAGAATTCAAAGGATAACCCGAGCACATCAAGTATCATTGATTAATTTGAGTAACCATTTGTCATGTAGTTAACCCTTTCAACACTAGAGGTATTGGCAAACAGAGTAGATCGAGATGAGCCGGCTCGTGACGAGCCGTCTCATCAAGATCTGCACTTTTTGCAAGTAATTTTCAAACAAAAACACCCCCTTTTTAGCTCGCCTGCACAAAGTGCAGAAGAGCTTACGGCATACCCCCGGCGTCGTCGGCGTCGGCGTCGTCCACAAACTTAACGTTGGGGTAAATGTCTTATAACTTCTGTTTTATTTCATGGAACACCTTGTTATTTCATACATGCATTCCTCAGATGACCCTCTATCATGCTGTAGCAAATGCATGACCCACCACCCAACCCTTACCCCAAGGTCAAGGTCACAACCTTCGCACATTCATAAACTTAACGTTGGGGTAGTTTTCTTATAACATCTGTTTATTTACAAGGAATGTCTTCATATTTCATACATGCATTCATCTGATGACCCTCTATCATGCTGTAGCAAATCCACTATCCACCACCCAACCCTTACCCCAAGGTCAAGGTCACAAACTTAGCATGTTCATAAACTTAATGTTGGGGTAAATGTTGTGTAACTTCTGTTTATTTACAAGGAACGCCTTCATATTTCATACATGGATTCATCTGATGATACTCTATCATGCTATAGCAAATCCACAACCCACCACCCAACTCTTACCCAAAGGTCAAGGTCACAAACTTAGCATGTTCATAAACTTAACGTTGGGGTAAATGTTGTGTAACTTCTGTTTTGTTACAGAGAACGCTTTGATATTTCATACATGCATTCATCTGATGATCCTCTATTGTGCTATTGACCTCCCCACCTCCACCCCCACCTCTTTCCCCAAGGTGAAGGACACACACTTAGCACATTCATACATGCATTCCTCATGTGAATAGCTATCATGCTGTAGAAAATCACCAACTTAGTGCGTTCATAAACTTAAAGTTGGGTTAAATTTTGTTTTTACTTCTGTTTTCAGGGAGCGCATTGATATTTCATACATGCGTACATCTTAATATGCTATATTATGCTATAGCAAACCCACGACCCACGTTGCACCACTGACCCCAATGTCAAGGTCCACCGCACGCCCCTTACCCCAAGGTCAAGTTACATAATATTCATGTTTTTTTATGCATCTGTGCCAAGTTTGAGTGAAGGCTGCCAACAGGCGAGCTTCGTTGTCTTCTGATAACTCTTGTTTCATAAATGGATTAGTCTGAAATTATGTTCTATTCTATTGTTGTATATCTACAGGTGGGTGTAGACTTCACGGGTTCGAATGGCGACCCGAGCACGTCGTCGTTCCCTGCACTACATCAACCCGTACCAGCCGAATGAGTACATGCAGGCGATACAAGCGGTCGGGACCGTGTGTCAGGACTACGACACGTACGTACATATGTATGGCACTCAGGCCAGTCGGCACACTGTGGAAGACTGACCTAGGACCCAATAATTGGCTCATTTGAAATACTCTACCCACCCATTTACACTACTATACAGTATAACATTTTCAAGGTAAGAAAGGTTTTGGAAAAATGCCATATTTTCTGGTGTCTCAAATACCACATATTTCGATTTATCTGCTGACTGATGTCTGTAATAATCGATAAATGTTTTAGGTCTTCAAATATATTCGCTTCAAGCAACTGCTTTTAGCATTTTGTTAGTTATGGGCAATTTAGCTACCAAAGACAAGGCGATAATTATATGTCCGAATAAATGTCACACATTTTTGTGGGCTGTGGAAGCACAAATTAAGTAAAATCAGGCCGAAACGTGTGTTTATTTTGATTTGCGTCTCAACATTTCGAATAACATTCCGTGAACTTTGTTATATTCACAGAATGATCTATAATAACGTCACGTGAAAACACGAACTGGAGTATCATAAATACCCCTATATTAGTTCAGCCAATCATGCGTGAAGCTGATTGTGTGGGATTCTTTCGGACAAAGAAATTTCTCAGTAACTTTGGTAGCTAAAATGTGTTTAACTAACAATATGCAAAACACAGATGTTTAAAG
Organism: Conchocele bisecta; assembly: GCA_029237695.1. Classification (NCBI taxonomy): domain Eukaryota; kingdom Metazoa; phylum Mollusca; class Bivalvia; order Lucinida; family Thyasiridae; genus Conchocele; species Conchocele bisecta. The sequence continues at coordinate 15,778,404 of CM055265.1, forward strand.
TGCATATATTTGGGGACCTAAGGCATTAACTATTGCCAGAGACGTAAGTCAGCAGAAAAATCCAAATGTGTGGTGTTTGAGCGAGCCTGAAAATACAGAATTTTTCCAAGATCTTTTCTACCCATAAGGCTATACTGTATAGTGTGTGGAATTGTCGGGTAACGTTTTTCAAATGAGCTATTTATTGGGTCCTAGGCCCGAAAACGACATTGACTTCATCTTTCGGGATGGGGTAAAAAGCAAACACAAATGGATGAATGCTAACTGAATGCGCATCAGAATGATCATGTGCACTTTATTTTAACACTTTGTTGTCCAGTGTTATCCCTTTCATTAGCTCACCTGAGCGAAGCTCATGTGAGCTATTGTTACCGCAATGTGTCCGTCGTCCGTCGTCGTCCGTCGTCGTCCGTCGTCGCCGTCCGTCGCCGTCCGTCGTTCGTGAACATTTTCAAACGTCTTCTCCTCGGTAACCATTGGGTCTATAGTCACCAAACTTCATGGTCATGGTCCTTAGGTAGGGGGATTACAAAATTGTTAAAATGACGTCATTACGTAATCCAAGATGGCCGCCGTCTAAAATAGCACAAATTCTTAAAAAATCTTCTTCTCAAGAACGGCCAACCGGATTTCGACAAAACTTTGTAGGAATGATCGATGTACATTGCTCTTTCAAAGTTGTTAAAATGGTGACCCTGGGGTCAAAAATGGGCGTGGCCCGTGGGGTCAAATTTTATTTTTGACTGAATATGGTCATGTCATATATCAAATTGATGGTATCAATGAGGCGATCACTCTGGTGCATTTTTTGTCGAAATCGGATTGTTATGTCATCCAAGATGGCCGCCGAAATGTCAAAAGGTCGTTCTTTTATTAGAGATTTCAAAATTCTTCTTCACATGAACCGCTTGGCCCATGGTAGCCAAACTTAAAAGTTATGGTCCATGGGTGAAGCCATTTCAGATTTGTTAAAATGGAGGTCATCGCTAATCCAAGATGGCCGCCGTCTAAAAATAGCATAAATTCTTAAAAAATCTTCTTCTCATGAACCGCTTGCCGGATTTCGACGAAACTTGGTAGGAATGATCGATGTACATTGCTCTTTGAAAGTTGTTAAAATGGTGACCCCGGGGTCAAAAATGGGCGTGGCCCGTGGGGTCAAATTGGGGTCAAATTTTATTTTTGACCAAATATGGTCATGTTATATATTAAATCGAAGGTATCAATGAGGCGATCACTCTGGTACATTTTTTGTCGAAATCGGATTGTTATGTTATCCAAGATGGCCACTGAAATGTCAAAAGGTCGTTCTTTTATTAGAGATTTCAAAATTCTTCTTCACATGAACCGCTTGACCCATGGTAGCCAAACTTAAAAGTTATGGTCCATGGGTGAAGCCTTTTCAGATTTGTTAAAATGGAGGTCATCGCTAATCCAAGATGGCCGCCGTCTAAAAATAGCATAAATTCTTAAAAAGTCTTCTTCTCATGAACCGCTAGCCGGATTTCGACGAAACTTGGTAGGAATGATCGATGTACATTGCTCTTTCAAAGTTGTTAAAATGGTGACCCCGGGGTCAAAAATGGGCGTGGCCCGTGGGGTCAAATTGGGGTCAAATTTTATTTTTGACTGAATATGGTCATGTCATATATCAAATTGAAGGTATCAATGAGGCGATCAATGAGTGCAATATTTGTCGGAATCGGATGATTATGTCATCCATGATGGCCACCAAAAGGTCCATTTATTCAAGATCTTGAACGTCTTTTTCTCAGGAACCACATGGCCGATGCTAGGTGAAGCATTTTCAGATTTTGTAAAATGAGAATCATCGCTTAATCCAAGATGACCGCCATCTAAAAATAGCACAAAAAACACATGAACTCAATGTCACATTTTCCTCTGGTGTTCATGGAGTCAGGTGAGCGAATTAGGGCCATCATGGCCCTCTTGTTATCTTTATTTGCCAAATTTAACCAATGCACTATGAACATTTTCATTACCCTGATCAGTTACTGTGTAACACTATATTTGGACGTTTCCTTGAACCTGCGTATGGATTGTGATTAGGTCATATCCACAGGATATCAAATATATTTCACGGCACGGTGTTTCATGGCACTGCATTGATGGCATAAAGGTGTATTCAGCATGAAATTTGTTAACCCTTTCAACACCACAGACCTGGGGGCCGTTTCACAGCTTCGTACGACTAAAATGTTCGTAAGTGCAAAATTATAATAGTCTGTAAATTTCACATTAACAATGTTTTCTTGTAAACAATTATTGGATTTACATTTATTGAGCATAGGCTGCATATGCAGCCTATGCTCAATAAATGTAAATCCATCAATTCAAAGTTACAGACAATCCTACATTTGCACTTACAAACATTTTAGTCGTACAAAGTTTAGTGAAACAGGCCCCCGTATAGTGGTATTGGCTAACGGTGCAGATCCACGATGAGCCGTCTCATCAGGATCTGCACTTTTTGCAAGTACATTTCATATTTTTGAGAACAAAAACACCCCCTTTTCATAAATGGACTAGTATGAAAATCATTTTGTGACAATTGGATTGGTTGCAAAATTAACATATCAAAATCCATTCCAATGACTTGAATGTAAATTCTTGGATTTAACGACGGCATTGGCTCGATGACCTTGCATGTCGTCTCCCAAGAAGGGGAGAAAGGAAGGAGGTGGATACAGAGGAAGCCGGCCCAAGGGGGCCTAGCTCTTATTAGAATAGTCCAGACTCTCCTTCAGCTCTGTAACACGGGACCACCTTTTAAAGTCCCAATCCGAAAGGACTAGTAGAGCAGAAAATACAAAGTATCTCAGAAATATTGATGCCCTGGCAGAGAATCAAACCCAGGTTGCCAGCATGGCAGTCCGACAGTGTTATCCCTCGGCCACGGTCTGCTCTTTCCAGTTACTTAGGGGTGAAAGGGTTAAATAGACTGCTGGAATATTCAGGACTTCATGGCCCTCAGTATTGGTATTGGTCATTCACCGGCATCAAAATCTTTCCTTCAGTCCTGACATTACACAATCTCCATATCTGTATGAGAACCTGCTGTTTGCAGGGACAAGATGTTCCCAGCCCTCGGGTTCGGTGCCAAGATTCCACCCAAGCAAGAAGTCTCGCATGAATTTGCCATGAATTTCAACTCGCAGAACCCCTACTGTGCAGGTACGCTGTGTATGGTATGGGTAAATGTATTACGGTACCTTCAGAATCAGTCCAATAATGATGATTTTGTGTATACATGTACATTTGAATTTGATGATCTAGTGTATAAAGTTGAATTTGATGATCTAGTGTATAAATTTAATTTGATGATTTAGTGTATAAATTTGAATTTGATGATCTAGTGTATAAATTTGAATCGTCTCGGTGAGACAGACCAATTGAGTGGAAAGAACATACGAGGGGTGATCAATTAATGTCTGGACTTTTCATACAAATTTAACAATTTATGTGATACAAAAATTAAAATTACCCCATTCAAAAATTCAATGATATTTAGAAGTTGTTATTTCACACTGACACATTGAAAACGTACCTGTCATGCATGTCGGCGCAACTCTCATGATGTTGTGATTGACATTGAGCAGTGTTGGTCTGTATGGGATATGGCCATAAGCCCCCCAGGACAAAAGCCCCCAAGTGAGAAATGCAAGGTAGGACAACAGCCCCCCAGTAGAAATGCACGGTAGGACAAAAGTGGGGGGCTTTTGTCCTACCTTGTTTTTGCACTGGGGGGCTTTTGTCCTACCTTTATTTTTCGCTGTGGGGCTTTTGTCCTACCTTGCAATTCTGCTGGAGGGCTTTTGTCTGCCTGTGCATTTTTGGACTGGGGGGCTTTTGTCCTGGTGTCGATGTCTTCTGAACAGTTTTTAATGGATACTGATCTACTTTGAATAGATGCCTTTTGTGGTGAATAAACTAAACTTTGTATGACTAAAATGTTCATAAGTGCAAAATTATGATTGTAAATTTCACATTAACAATGTTTTCTTGTAAACAATTATTGGATTTACATTTATTGAGCATAGGCTGCATATGCAGCCTATGCTCAATAAATGTAAATCCGTAAATTGAAATTGACAGATGATCTTAAATTTTAACTTACGAACATTTTAGTCGTAAGAAGTTTAGTGAAACGGGCCCCTGGTTATTATCCCCGCGCCTATAGGCAAGAGGGGATATCGCGTTAGTGCATGTACGTAAATTGTGTACATACGTGCATACATTAGTAACACCTTTCATTTTTCAATAACTCGTGAACCACAGCACCGATTTTGATGATATTTGGTCACAATGTGTGTCTTGGGATGTTTGCTTATGACCCACGTCCGTCCGACCGCCCAAGGTCAAGGTCACTGAGGACTTGTGTTCACCTTGTTTGTAAGGCAAACATTTATTTATTTTATTATCAAGGCTGCCAGTGATAACGATGCCCTTGTTTTTATTGTAGTCCCATTTTGGTGCTACTCCTTTCATTGGCTGTTGGGATAAATCCTTTTCAAGTGCTTCCAGTGCATTTAAAAATTTGTTTATGCCACTGGAATATCAGCGACGGGCACACTGATAATTTATGATGTGACTGTTTGATCACCTGTAACATTTGCACTGAAGTTTTCCCCGAGATTCACGCAAATCAGCACATGTTTCTGTCCATTGTTTAAGATGCTACATGTACATTGGTGGGAATCAGTTTGCCAAATTTTGACATAATTTATGGAAAGTATCATAAATTTTGTTATTAACTCTTTGCATGCTAGCGGCGAAAATATCCGCCAAACGAATTAGGAGTATATTTTTTATTTCTCTCTGTAAATATGTCTTGAAATTTCATTAGAATTGAGTCCTCAGGACTCAATTCTAATGAAATTCCAAGACATATTCATGATATTTACGGGGAGAAATACAAGAGAAATATGACGATTTGTTGTCCGCTAGTTTTGAACTATTTATAGCCCACAAGTTTCCCAGCATGCAAAGAGTTAACAACACATGTTGTTAGGTACAAAATCACATGTCTGGAATATCACAGGTATACAGGGGATCATCGCGGCCTACCAGAACTGTATATCCCAGGTGAAGCTGTGGGGGCCCACCAACACCGCCCCTATAATACACCACGTGGCGAGGTTCGCGGCCACTGCACAGCAGGAGGAGCAGACAAAGGGTGCACATGTACGTACCAGGGATATCATTTGTTCATATCTGACTATACAAACCTGGGCTGATTTCTTTTGTGCCCGTTCAAAAAAATGTATATATTAACCAGGGGGCCGTTTCACTAAACTTCGTACGACTAAAATGTTCGTAAGTGCAAAATTATGATAGTCTGTAAATTTCACACTAACAATGTTTTCTTGTAAACAATTGTTGGATTTACATTTATTGATGCTCAATAAATGTAAATCCACCAATTGATATTTCCAGACGATCCTAAATTTGCACTTACGAACATTTTAGTCGTAAGAAGTTTAGTGAAACGGGCCCCCAGGGATATAATTGAGACACGTCATGTGATTATGTACCTTCGGGCATCTGCGTAATTGTATAAAATACGTTTACAAAATGTACAATATTTTTCATAAATAAAGTCAAAAGTTGACAAAATCTTCAGTACATGCGGAATTATATTCCACATGTACTCTCATATTGTGTAAATTTTGTATGCATATTTCATGAAATTACGCAGATGTATGAAGGTACAAAATCACATGACATGTCTCAATTATGGTCACTCACTTACAGGCGCATGCACAGTGAAGAAATAAAGAATACATAATAAATTAAAAAAAACAAATATCGAATGGATAAAAAAACAATCCCAACTTTCAAATTCCAACATCTCACAAACTATGCATAATATGTCAGTATAATTATGCCCAAGGTCAAGGTCAAGGTCACAAACTTAGCATGTTCATAAACTTAACGTTGGGGTAAATGTTGTGTAACTTCTGTTTCATTACAGGGAACGCCTTCATATTTCATACATGTATTCATCTGTTGATACTCTATCGTGCTATAGCAAATCCATGACCCATCCCCATCCCCACCCCCCCACCCACCCCTTTCCCCCAAGGTCAAGGTCACAAACTTAGCACATTCATTAACTTAATGTTGGGATAAATGTCTTATAACATCTGTCTCCTTTCATGGAACGCCTTGATATTTCATACATGCATTCATCTGATGTTACTCTATCGTGCTGTAGCAAATCCATGACCCACCACCCACTCCTCACCCCAAGGTCAAGGTCACAAACTTAGCACATTCATAAACTTAACGTTGGGGTAAATGTCTTATAACGCCCGTTTCCTTTCATGGAACGCCTTGATATTTCATAAATGCAATCTTCTGATGATCCTCTATTGTGCTGCAGCAAATCCATGGCCCACCCCAACCCCTTTCCCCAAGGTCAGGGTCACAAACTTAGCAAATTCATACATGCATTCCTCATGTGAATAGCTATCATGCTGTAGAAAATCACCAACTTAGTGCATTCATAAACTTAATGTTGGGTTAAATTTTGTATATCTTCTGTTTTCAGGGAGCGCATTGATATTTCATACATGCAATCATCTTAATATGCTATATCATGCTATAGCGAATCCAGGACCCACCTTCCACCACTGATCCCAATGTCAACTTCCAGCGCACACCCCTTAACCCATGGTCAAGTTATATAATATTCATGTTTTTAGCTCACCTGAGCGAAGCTCACGTGAGCTATTGTTACCGCAATGTGTCCGTCGTCCGTCGTCCGTCGTCCGTCGTCATCGTCCGTGAACATTTTCAAACGTCTTCTCCTCGGTAACCATTGGGCCTATAGTCACCAACCTTCATGGTCATGGTCCTTAGATAGGGGGATTACAAAATTGTTAAAATGACGTCATTACGTAATCCAAGATGGCCGCTATCTAAAAATAGCACAAATTCTTAAAAAATCTTCTTCTCAAGAACCGCCAACCGGATTTCGACAAAACTTGGTAGGAATGATCAATGTACATTGCTCTTTCAAAGTTGTTAAAATGGTGACCCCGGGGTCAAAAATGGGCGTGGCCCGTGGGGTCAAATTGGAGTCAAATTTTATTTTTGACTGAATATGGTTATGTCATATATCAAATTGAAGGTATCAATGACGCGATCACTCTGGTGAATTTTTTGTCGAAATTGGATTGTTATGTCATCCAAGATGGCCGCCGAAAGGTCAAAAGGTCGTTCTTTTATTAGAGATTTCAAAATTCTTCTTCACATGAACCGCTTGGCCCATGGTAGCCAAACTAAAAAGTTATGGTCCATGGGTGAAGCCTTTTCAGATTTGTTAAAATGGAGGTCATCGCTAATCCAAGATGGCCACCGTCTAAAAATAGCATAAATTCTTAAAAAATCTTCTTCTTGTGAACCACTAGCTGGATTTCGACGAAACTTGGTAGGAATGATCGATTTACATTGCCCTTTCAAAGTTTTTAAAATGGTGACCCCAGGGTCAAAAATGGGCGTGGCCTGTGGGGTCAAATTGGGGTCAAATTTTATTTTTGACCGAATATGGTCATGTTATATATCAAATCGAAGGTATCAATGAGGCGATCACTCTGGTACATTTAGTGTCGAAATCGGATAGTTATGTCATCCAAGATGGCCGCCGAAATGTCAAAAGGTCGTTCTTTTATTAGAGATTTCAAAATTCTTCTTCACATGAACCGCTTGGCCCATGGTAGCCAAACTAAAAAGTTATGGTCCATGGTGAAGCCTTTTCAGATTTGTTAAAATGGAGGTCATCGCTAATCCAAGATGGTCGCCGTCTAAAAATAGCATATATTCTTAAAAAATCTTCTTCTCATGAACCGCTAGCCGGATTTCGACGAAACTTGGTAGGAATGATCGATGTACAATGCTTTCAAAGTTGTTAAAATGGTGACCCCGGGGTCAAAAATGGGCGTGGCCCGTGGGGTCAAATTTTATTTTTGATCAAATTATTTTTTATATCAAATCGAAGGTATCAATCAGGTGATCACTCTGGTACATTTTTTGTCGAAATTGGATGGTCATGTCATCCAAGATGGCCACCGAAAGGTCAAAAGGTCGTTCTTTTATTACAGATTTCAAAATTCTTTTTCACACGAACCGCTTGGCCCATGGTGGCCAAACTTCACAGTTATGGTCCATGGGTGAAGCCTTTTCAGATTTGTTATAACGGAGGTCGTCGCTAATCCAAGATGGCCGCCGTCTGAAAATAGCACAAATTCTTAAAAAATCTTCTTCTCATGAACCGCCAGCCGGATTTCGACGAATCTTGGTAGGAATGATCGATGTACAATGCTCTTTCAAAGTTGTTAAAATGGTGACCCCGGGGTCAAAAATGGGCCTGACCCGTGGTGTCAAATTGGGGTCAAATTTTATTTTTGACCGAATATGGTCATGTCTATATCAAATTGAAGGTATCAGAGAGGCGATCACTCTGGTACATTTTTTGTTGAAATTGGATGGTCATGTCATTCAAGATGGCCGCCGAAATGTCAAAAGGTCGTTCTTTTATTAGAGATTTCAAAATTCTTCTTCACATGAACCGCTTGGCCCATGGTAGCCAAACTTAAAAGTTATGGTCCATGGTGAAGCCTTTTCAGATTTGTTAAAATGGAGGTCATCGCTAATCCAAGATGGCCGCCGTCTAAAAATAGCATATATTCTTAAAAAATCTTCTTCTCATGAACCGCTAGCCGGATTTCGACGAAACTTGGTAGGAATGATCGATGTACAATGCTCTTTCAAAGTTGTTAAAATGGTGACCCCGGGGTCAAAAATGGGCGTGGCCCGTGGGGTCAAATTTTATTTTTGATCAAATTATTTTTTATATCAAATCGAAGGTATCAATCAGGTGATCACTCTGGTACATTTTTTGTCGAAATTGGATGGTCATGTCATCCAAGATGGCCACCGAAAGGTCAAAAGGTTCTTTTATTACAGATTTCAAAATTCTTCTTCACACGAACCGCTTGGCCCATGGTGGCCAAACTTCACAGTTATGGTCCATGGGTGAAGCCTTTTCAGATTTGTTATAACGGAGGTCGTCGCTAATCCAAGATGGCCGCCGTCTGAAAATAGCACAAATTCTTAAAAAATCTTCTTCTCATGAACCGCCAGCCGGATTTCGACGAATCTTGGTAGGAATGATCGATGTACAATGCTCTTGTTTTCCAAAGATTTGTTAAAATGGTTGACCCCCGGGTCCAAAAATGGGTCCTTGAACCCGTGGTGTCAAATTGGGGTCAAATTTTATTTTTGACCGAATATGGTCATGGCTATATCAAATTGAAGGTATCAGAGAGGCGATCACTCTGGTACATTTTTTGTTGAAATTGGATGGTCATGTCATTCAAGATGGCCGCCGAAAGGTCAAAAGGTTGTTCTTTTATTAGAGATTTCAAAATTCTTCTTCACTCGAACCGCTTGGCCTATGGTGGCCAAACTTCACAGTTATGGTCCATGGGTGAAGCCTTTTCAGTTGTTAAAACGGAGGTCATCGCTAATCCAAGATGGCCGCCGTCTAAAAATAGCACAATTTTTTATAAAACACATGAACTCAATGTCACATTCTCCTCTGGTGTTCATGGAGTCAGGTGAGCGAGTTAGGGCCAACATGGCCCTCTTGTTTATACAACCGTGCCAAGTTTGAGTGAAGGCTGCCAACAGGCGAGCTTTGTTGTCTTCTGACAACTCTTGTTAATTATTTATAATAATTAAATGTGTCGCCTGAAATAATAATATTTTCGACAGATTATAAAGTGTGATCATTGTACATCAAAAAGTAAATAAAGAGAATAAATAGTAATGTCCGTTGACATTTTAAGGAAACACGGTTATCGCCCCTGATATGAGTGTGGAAATTTACGTCTGATATAAAATGTAAACTAATGCCAATCAATACATGGGGTAATGGTGAATGCATGTTTATGTTGCCACTTGTAATTTTTAGAACAATTATAGACTTATTTAATTCCTATAAAAAACATGTTGTGGCTACTGAGTGTGCATGTACCTTTAACGACATTTGTTATAATTTATTTCCCTTCATGGATTGCTTTCATATTTGTCCGATGTCTCACTAACATCATCCTGCATCATTTTGTGTGAAATATCTCACCCTACTGTTGAATAGTCATTGACGTACGTCACTGTTTTCCCATGTCCGTAACACGTAAACTTAACCTTTTATTTGTAAGTTCTGTTTCCTTTATGGAATGCTTTCATATTTGGCTGATGACTTACTAACATCATCCTGCATCATTTTGTGTGAAATATGCTTTCATATTTGGCTGAATTTACACTTTCTTTTATCACCGCTGCACTTGAGGCGAAGGTAGGACGAGGCATTTGGCACAAAATGATGCAGGATAATGTTAGTAAGTCATCAGATGACTTACTAACATTATCCTGCATCATTTTGTGCCAAATGCCTCATCCTACCCTCGCCTCAAGTGCAGCGGCGATAAAAGAAAGTGTAAATAGTTTATGCCACCATGGGATTATCACCCATCTAAAATGTTTGCAATTCAATAGTGTTCTTTCGCTTGTCATGATAAACATGTTTATAGTAAGCTTCCCGCAATAATATGATTATGTTGAACAATACTGCAAAAACCAAGAACCCACTTTTCGAAAAGTGGGTTCCTGTGGGCCGTTTAACTAAAGTGTATGACTAAAATGTGTGTAAGTGCATTATGATAGTCTGTAAATTCGCATTGACAATTTTTTTTTGTTAACAATTATTGATTTATTGAGCATAGGCTGCATATATATACAGCCTATGCTCAATAAATGTAAATCCATCAATTGAAATTTCCAGACGATCCTGAATTTGCACTTACAAACATTTTAGCCGTACGAAGTTGAGTGAAATGGCCCCCTGGTTTTTGCAGTATTGTTAAACATGTTTAAACACCATTACATAAATAATTCCGCAGGCATACTACGTGCTGCTGCTGCTGACTGATGGCGTAATCACGGACATGGATGACACGCGGCAGGCGATTGTCCAGGCGTCCGGCTTGCCCATGTCCATCATCATTATCGGCGTGGGCGAAGCTGACTTCTCAGACATGGAACTACTGGATGGGGACGATGGAGTGCTGCGGGCTCCCAGCGGTCAGCCCGTCGAACGCGATATTGTCCAGTTTGTGCCGTTCTGCGACTTCAAGAGAGTAAGTGAGCCAGTAAGTTGCTCTTTGCTGAGAGTTGTTTGTGCCTGTTCAGCTTTCTACTTAATTTTACCCCCCACAACGAGTTGGGGGTATACTGGAATCAGGTTGTCCATCCGTCCGTCCGTCCGTCCGTCCATCCGGGCACACATTAGGGTACTTATGTGGCTAGCCCCACAGGGTTATGGACTTGGTAAAGGATAGGGTTGGTTACAATTAGCCACCTAAAAAATCCTTTTATGTGGCTAAAAATCGTTTTATGTGGCTAATATTTAACATGTGATAAGCCACATAAGTATAGTACTGTAAGAACGTCCGTCTGTCCGTCTGTGCATATTGATACATATGTGGCTAGGAGAACAATAGGTTATGTAATATTCTATTGTTCCGTGATTTTATGTGGCTGAAAATGGGTTTATGTGGCTACAGAACAATAGGGATGAACAAAGGAAAAGGTTAGGGTTAGCCACATAAGTATCCATTTGTAGGAATGTCCGTCCGCTGTCCGTCACTAAACTTAACATCAGAGAAATATGTTATAACTTCCATTTCCTTCATCTAAAATGCTATGCTTAATAGTTCACACATGCATTCCTGTAAGGCTCTACTACCATGCTGAGCCAAACCCATGACCGTCCAACCCCCGCTTATCCCAAGGTCAAGGTCAAATACTTGGTCTCTTTACAAAACTTAACATCAGAGAAATAAGTAATAACTTCTATTTCTTTCATTGAAAATTCTTAATATTTCACTTGTGCATTCCTCTAAGGTTGTACTATCATGCTGTGACAAATCTTCGACCGTCCAGCCCCCGCTGATCCCTAGGTCAAGGTTACATACTTGATCTCTTTACAAAACTTAACATCAGAGAAATATGTTATAACTTCTATTTCTTTCATCGAAAATTCTTAATATTTCATGCTTGCATTCCTCTAAGGCTCTACTATCATGTTGTGACAAATCCCGCTGATCTCGAGGTCAAGGTCGAATTCTTAGTCTCTTTACAAAACTTAACATCAGAGAAATTGGTTATAACTTCTATTCCCTTGCTCGGATCTGCTTCACATTTCACACACACATTGCTCCAATTGACCTCTACCACCCTGTGACAAATTCATGTTCGTGCCGCCCCCGCTAAGCCTAGAGTCAAGGTCACAAACCCACACACTTGGAAAATTTTACATATTTAGGGGTACCTGGGCCCAGGTAAATATGTAAATTTTGTAAAGAGACTAAGTATGCGACCTTTACCTCGAGATCAGCGGGGATTAGTCACAGCATGATAGTAGAGCCTTAGAGGAATGCATGCATGAAATATTTAGAATTTTGATGCCGTATTCCGTAAGCCTCGCTTACTAACCAATCTAGTTCAAACATGTTTGCTATGGTGGTTTTATCCAGTATGGTTATGTTGGTGGTGGCTAACTCAGTTCGTTCACTCTCTCTTGTACACGGATGGGTTGTGGTTTAGCGGTTAGAACACCTGACTTCCAATCCGGAGGTTGTGGGTTTAAACCTCGCCTTGGGCAATAAATATACTTTCATAGTATTTCCAGCCCGCTCGTCTGTCGGTTGAAACTTTAAACTGTGGTCCCGTCTCTATATTACCTTAGCTTTTGGCGGGACGTTAACCCTTAGACCGCTACTCACAACAATTGTCGTCTGCTGTTGCTATTATATCTTGCCTTATTTCTCAATAAAAACATGGTTTGACAGCACTTCAGAATCATTTCCAATGGAAATGATTCAGAAGTGCTGTCAAAGCATGTTGTGAATTATTATAAAGTGGTGTCAAAGTATGTTTTTGATGATAAAAATGGAAAATAGAAAATATACAGCAGACGACAAAAAAATTAAGATAGCGGTCTAAGGGTTAAACCCTTTCACTTTTCTCCCTCTTGTTCGTCCTTTGTCTTGTCAACCCTAACCATGCATGAAACATCTGTTACACTGCGGGCATAGAACGCAAGCTGTCCGGTCATTGGCCGAGTTTGTTCTGGATCTTGAATTTCTGTTTGCATGCTTTTGTTAAACCTTTTCATCCCTAAGTACCTGGAATGGATTATTATTTTACAACTTGTCCAATCGTCACAAAATTATTTTCAGACTAGTCCATTTATGTAAAGGGTGTGTTTTTGTTCTCAAAAATATGAAAATTACTTGCAAAAGTGCAGATCCTGATGAGACAACTCATCACGAGCCGGCTCATCTGGATCTGTACTGTTTGCCACTACCACTATACAGGCCTGTGGTGTTGAAAGGGTTAAGTTTTAAAGGTACATGCCCACTAGGCACAAAATGTTCTTTATAGGAATTAAATACGTGTATAATTGTGTCACTAGTCCACCTGTTCTAAAAATTATGAGTGCCCTCTTTACAGATATAATCATTCAGTAATATTTATTTTACTGATTGTGACTCGCAGTGGTATCGGGCTTTTTTCATATGCAAATGAGGCATGATATTTTTTAATTATTTATATTAATTAAATGTGTCACCTGAAAAAATAATATTTTCGACAGATGATAACATATGATCGTTGCAAATCAGAAAATTAATATAGATAATAAATAGTGATGTCCGTTAACATTTTAAGGAAACACGTTTATCTGATATCTGTTTGGAAATTTACGTCGGATATAAAATGTATAATAATGCCAATCAATACATGGGGTAATGGTGAATGAATGTGTATTGTGCCAGAAAATGTCTCAGATCATGTCTCTAATATAAAGAATAGTTTGTGCCTACTGAGAGGACCTTTAAGTTTGATCACTAATGTAACTGTGACAACATGAAGTTGACTTATCAGTAGGCTGAGAGTGTACATGTATCTTAACGATGGATCCATTCATTCCAGGATTCATACGTTACCCCTTACAATGCGGGAAACGTAAATTGTCGTCTGCTGTCGATTTATGTTTTGTCTTCTTTCTTCTCAATAAAAAACATGGTTTGACAACACTTTAGAATCATTTCCATTGGAAATGAGTCTAAAGTGTTGTCAAAACATGGCTTTGATCGAAAATAAAAAATAAACAGCAGACGACAAATTTTAATTCACCAATTGTAAGGGTTAAAGGTGCCTGGCACCAGATAACAACATAGTACAGTGGAACCCCTCTAAACCGGACGCTCTGGAAAATATGGATTTTACCTTAGATGTGTTTCGCTGTTATATATTTTTGATTACAATGAATTTTCATGATTGAAAAACACTAGAATGTGTCAAGAAGTGCTCACATGTCTGATTTACAGTGGAACATCTCCAAACCCGACACCCTGGGACCCTGGGGACCTCCCAGGGTGTCCGGATTGGAGAGGTGCCACTGTATTGTGGATTCCGTAATTCCTGAGTGATATTGTAATTTCAATTCTGAGTACTGTTTCTCAATGCATGTATATGCCACAGCTGATATGCCATGCTGCATACCACTTTCTTGTACACCCATATGTGGGTAAATGGGGCTTATGCGTTTTGCGAACAGTGTAGATCCAGATCAGCCTGTGCATCCGCACAGTCTGATCAGGATCTGCACTGTTCGCCATTCCATCAATGAAACACCCGTCATGCTCCCAACAAGCAATATAGATCATTATCAGGCTACAGGAGTGTTCTATTTGACCAGAAGCTACACTGGTCACAAATCCAATTAGCCTCATTTCTCCAGTCACTGCCACATATTACTCCAATCAGCCACATACAACTCCAATCAATCAATCAATCAATCAACCAAGTCACTGTTTCAGGCATCTGCGGATGAGTTGGCACGGCACGTGTTGGCGGAAGTCCCCCAGCAGGTGACGCGATACTACAGCCTGCGGAATATATATCCCAATGCACCCCCACCCAAGGCGACATAGCGGGAAATAATCAGCCAGCCCAGGGGAGAATAAATGTGCCTACTCATCTGGATGATTATGCTGATAGTGATGTCAATAGATTATACTTCGGAAATCAGACATATTTTCACTTAATGATGACGAAAGTTGCCATTTCTTTTTTCTTAACCAAAAACTTATGACTGTTTTTGTTGCGCCCGTTTGTGGACAGCGCTGTGTAGTTGGCACATTGGCGTACATACGTCCGTATGTACGTGTGTCCGCGTTAAAGTTTTTAGTTAATGGTTTTCGGCATACGATCAAAGCCTTGGCAGGTGCGACATGCGGGCTACGGCCATCTAGTTATAATCATTATTGGCAATATTGGCCCATCGATAATACCAGAGCTCCAGTTAAGGTGCGTAATTTGACCAACTTGGGGTGAAATTTTGTTATTTCTTCATCAAAAATGACAAGTTGGGAGTCCTTTAGAATCGTCTCGTTGAGACGATTCTAAAGCACTCCCAACTTGCCATTTTTGATGGAGAAATAAGACATTTACCTCCAAATTACGCACCTTAACTGGAGCTCTGAATACGTTATGTCAACAGACCAATGAGATTATGATCATTATGGAGGGACATATCTGAGCTTGATACGGATAAATTCACGCTTGTCAGAGTTCTGAAATTAACAAACAAAAAACAACAACAAAACGTTGATATGACATTCTTTCCTTAAATTCTTGACAAATTAAAAATTTGGTGTGAACATGGTAATTCCAAGCCATCATCGGTTACATTTGATGTTTTGTTACATGTCGACCTTACATGAATCTTATCATGCAACGTTGACTTGGCTTCACACTTGTCTGCTGGGTATTTCACTAGTCATGTTTGCTAGGCAATCTTCATACAGCTATTAGTAAGACTGACTGTATACTAGCCCATTGATGACTGTTGCCATTTGAGACGAGCCATGTGATTTTGTACCTAAGAAGATGTACGATTTTTCATAAAAAATATTTACAGAAACTGTGATAATTTCTGTAAATAACATGTGGAAAGTTGACTAAATTTTCATTGCAAATGCAGAATTATATTGCACTGGAAATTTCGTCAACTTTCAATGTCATTTACAGAAAATATTGTAAATTTTATAAATATTTTACATGAAATATCGCATATAGGTACACAGGGATGGATTGTGACATGGCGGTTAGAACACGTCAAAAATTACTTCCAAAAGTGCAGATCCTGATGAGATGGCTCGTCACGAGCCGGTTCATCTGGATCTGTACTGTTTGCCACTACCATCCCACTGGTCTTTCAGCTGAGACTTGGAGTCGAGGTCCCGTCCTTAAATGACCTTAGTTGCTACTGGAACGTTTAAACCCATTCAGTTTCACTTTCTTAGGTACAAAATCACATGGCCTGTCTCATTTGTGGTGTTGTTTCATGGATAGCGTTTGTTATCTAAATATAGCCACATCAGTTACTGATGTGGCTATATTTAGATAACAAACGCTATCAGCCAAGGACTGAGAAAATGTACGTGGCATTTTGTGCGCTTGCTCTGTGGCTGTTATTCAAATAGTCATGGATTATCTTCCCTTATGGATTTAGTTTTGCCTCATAGTTTATTTGAAGTCGAAAATGGATCGAATCTTGATACATGATATTCCATTTAACTATGGTATCAAGATGTGCAAAGTGCATCTTTGAATTTTTATTCAATCTTAGCTTATACATTATTAATATTTTCTGATATTGTCTCATAAAATTTTACTTTCAAAATCTTGTTCATGTTTTTCTGATACCTTAGAACTTACTGTTGATCACTGTTCATATTTATTGTCTGTACTATACACTATATATACATTCATGCACAATATACTGTTTATTTGTGATTCACCATGATAACACAAGGTTTATTAAGAATTTTTAGCTCACCTGAGCGAAGCTCATGTGAGCTATTGTTACCGCAATATGTCCGTCGTCGTCGTCCGTCGTCGTCCGTCGTCGTCCGTCGTCGTCGTCCGTCCGTGAACATTTTCAAACGTCTTCTCCTCGGTAACCATTGGGCCTATAGTCACCAAACTTTATGGTCATGGTCCTTAGGTAGGGGATTACAAAATTGTTAAATTGACGTCATTACGTAATCCAAGATGGCCACCGTCTAAAAATAGCACAAATTCGTCAAAAATCTTCTTCTCAAGAACGGCCAACCGGATTTCGACAAAACTTGGTAGGAATGATCGATGTACAATGCTCTTTCAAAGTTGTTAAAATGGTGACCCCGGGGTCAAAAATGGGCGTGACCCGTGGGGTCATATTGAGGTTTTATTTTTGACCGAATATGGTCATGTCATATAACCATTGGGCCTATAGTCACCAAACTTTATGGTCATGGTCCTTAGGTAGGGGATTACAAAATTGTTAAATTGACGTCATTGCGTAATCCAAGATGGCCACCGTCTAAAAATAGCACAAATTCGTCAAAAATCTTCTTCTCAAGAACGGCCAACCGTATTTCGACAAAACTTGGTAGGAATGATCGATGTACAATGCTCTTTCAAAGTTGTTAAAATGGTGACCCCGGGGTCAAAAATGGGCGTGGCCCGTGGGGTCATATTGAGGTTTTATTTTTGACCGAATATGGTCATGTCATATATCAAATCGAAGGTATCAACGAGGCAATCACTCTGGTGCATTTTTTGTCGAAATCGGATGGTTATGTCATCCAAGATGGCCGTCGAAAGGTCAAACGGTTGTTCTTTTATTAGAGATTTCAAAATTCTTCTTCACTTGAACCGCTTGACCCATGGTAGCTAAACTTAAAAGTTATGGTCCATGGGTGAAGACTTTTCAAATTTGTTAAAATGGAGGTCCGCTAATCCAAGATGGCCGCCATCTAAAAATAGCATAAATTCTTAAAAAATCTTCTTCTCATGAACCGCCAGCCGGATTTCAACGAAACTTGGTAGGAATGATCAATGAACAATACTCTTTCAAAGGTGTTAAAATATTGACCCCGTAGTGAAAAATGGGCGTGGCACGTGGGGTCAAATTGGGGTCAAATTTTATTTTTTACCGAATATGGTCATGTCTATATCAAATCGAAAGTATCAAAGAGGCGATCACTCTGGTACATTATTTGTCGAAATTGGATGTTCATGTCATCCAAGATGGGCACCGAAAGGTCAAAAGGTTCTTTTATTAGAGATTTAAAAATTCTTCTTCATACAAACCGCTTGGCCTATGGTGGCCAAACTTCACAGTGATTGTCCATGGGTGAAGCCTTTTCAGATTTGTTAAAACGGAGGTCGTCACTAATCAAAGATGGCCGCCGTCTAAAAACAGCACAAATTCTTAAAAAATCTTCTTCTCATGAACCGCTAGCCGGATTTCGACGAAACTTGGTAGGAATGATCGATGTACAATGCTCTTTCAAAGTTGTTAAAATGGTGACCCCGGGGTTAAAAATGGGCGTGGCCCATGAGGTCAAATTTAATTTTTGACCAAATATGGTCATGTCTATATCAAATCGAAGTTATCAAAGAGGCGATCGCTCTGGTACATTTTTTGTCAAAATTGGATGGTCATGTCATCCAAGATGGCCACCGAAAGGTCAAAAGGTCGTTCGTTTATTAGAGATTTCAAAATTCTTCTTCTCACAAACCGCTTGGCCCATGGTGGCCAAACTTCACAGTTGTGGTCCATGGGTGAAGCCTTTTCAGATTTGTTAAAACGGAGGTCGTCGCTAATCCAAGATGGCCGCCGTCTAAAAATAGCACAAATTCTTAAACAATCTTCTTCTCATGAACCGCCGGCCGGATTTCGACGAAACTTGGTAGGAATGATCGACGTAGAATGCTCTTTCAAAGGTGTTAAAATGGTGACCCCGGGGTCAAAAATGGGCGTGGCCCGTGGGGTCAAATTTTATTTTTTACCAAATATGCTCGTGTCATATATCAAATTGAAGGTATCAATGAGGCGATTGCTCTGGTGCAATATTTATGTCATCAATGATGGCCTCCAAAAGGTCCATTTATTCGAGATTTTGAACGTCATTTTCTCAGGAACCACATAGCCGATGCTGGCCAAACTTCTTAGAAACTTAAGATCCTTGGATGATGCATTGTCAGATTTGGTAAAATGAGAGTCGTCGCTTAATCCAAGATGACCGTCATCTAAAAATAACACAATTTTTTTAAAACACATATGAGCTCAATGTCACATTCATGGAGTCAGGTGAGCGAATTAGGGTCACATGGCCCTCTTGTTTTATATAGCCGTAACATTTGGGTAGGTTTTGTGAAACAGACTGTAATGTATATCTTAGAAAGGGTATTATATGCTTCTACACTAGTATGATTGTATTTATATATGTATGTATATATGTGTGTGTGCGCAGCTGTTGGGCTATTTTATATTCATGGCACTAACACTTGTTTTGCTGACATTAGCATAGACGGTTTTACTTGAAAATAGAACAAATGTGTAGTGGGTGGCTGGTGGAGAATGTGATGGGTAATTTAACAATCCGGGTTCATCCTTACCAGAATCCCGACTGGAGACCTGGTTTGGCTCTCACATACATCTTTGGAATTTTGTATGTGACAGTTGAATCTGGTTATATCCCTTATGTGAGTATTACGATATTCGTAATCCTATTTTAGGGGAAGGGGCCAAGTGACTAGGTGTGGTATGGATCTGGGACTAGGTCAGGATATTCTAATTTCAGGGCTGAATATATTTTTTCTTTATGTAAATATTCCTTTCTGATTTTGGGATTTTCCCCCCAATACAGCAGGATAAAATGGGATCGAACCTGTTTGCCCGGCCTTACATGACCTTAGCTGTTAATAAGCCGTTAAACACCAATAAACAAGCAAACAAACAAAACAACAAATGTGTCACATAATATGTATTTTTTATTTAAAATTCTTATACAGTTAACAACATAAATGATATCACTGGAGAAATGGGGGGATGGTGGGGTGGTAAGGTCAATCAGCCTGGTCAGGGTCTGCACTGTGATTCAAACAGAACTCCTGTCGGTCTGGAACTACACTGCCCACAAACGTACATATAAGCCCCATGTTTCCAGTCACAGCCACACGTGGGTGGCATGTTGGCCCCTTGTAGATCTGATCTCTCCACTGATTGTATAGTCTGTGTACCGTGTATCATACCAATTCTTTGATGGTTCATATTTCCACATCTACAACAAATATTTACTCAAAACATTACATGTGGCTGTGACTGGATAAATGGAGCTTATGGGTTTTGCGACCAGTGTTGATCCAGATCAGCCTGTGCATCCGCACAGTCTGATCAGGATCTGCACTGTTCGCCATTCCATCAATGAAACACCGTCATGATTCTGACAAGAAATATAGATCGTTATCAGGCTATATGAGTGTCCTATTTGACCACTAGCTACACTGGTCACAAATCCCATAAGCCCCAATTTTTCCAGTCACAGTCACATATTACCTGTATTGCAACCAATGTAGATCCAGATCAGCCTGCAGGATCTACACTGTTCGCCATTCCATTACATTACACCCAGTGCAGATCCAGATCCACCTACCCTTCCTTGCAGTCTGATCAGTGTCCTCCTAGTTCAGCCAGAGACACTATTGGCTAACAAACAGTATTGATATGCACTAGCAGATCAGGAGCTGGACTGGCCACACATCCCATTTGCACCATTTCTCCAGTCACAGCCACATATGAAAAATAGTGTAAATTATTTATATACAAACACGTCACTGTTTCAATATTAAGTTTACAAATGTCAACGGCATGCAACCTAACTCCTACTAACCAATGTCCATCTTTTCTCTTCTGTAGTTATTTCCCTTTGTACGTTATTCACCTCTTTTATATATTTTAATATTTTCTTTTGCTTACGTCTTTGGCCTTCTTTCTTGTGATTTTGTGTGGTGGTTGGTTGGGAGCATGCGATGGGTAATTTAACGATCAGGATTCATCCTTACCAAAATCCCAGCCAGAGACCAGTAGCCGATTTCACCAACATTGCAAAGTACACATTTCTAGCAAAGTATACTTTGAGGGAGTAATCATTAATATTTTCCCGAAATGCATTATATCATATAGAACTAACGACTGCATATATTTGATGATTAAAAGTATGCAGAATTATTATACTGAATTTATTACATTATCACAGCCAAAATGGCTGTGATAATGTAATAAATTCAGTATAATAAAAATTACTAAACTTATCCTTAAATTGAAAATTTCTCCGTCAAAGTATACTTTGCTAGATAAGTATACTTTGCAATGTTGGTGAAATCGGCTACAAGTTTGGCCCTCAAGTACGTCTTTGACATTCTTGCATGTGATTTTCTGTGGTGGTTGGTTGGTTGAATCCCGATCGTTAAATTACCCATCGCATACTCCCAACTTGGGAGTATGCGATGGGTAATTTAACGATCAGGATTCATCCTTTCCAGAATCCTGACAAGAGAGCTGGTTTGGCCCTCATATATGTCTTTGGCTTCCTGGTATGTGAGAGCTGAATCTGGTTTGAGAGTAATCTCATCGGTATTACTTTTAGGAGAAGGGGCCAAGTGGCTTTGGTGTGGTAGGGACCTGGCACCAAGTCAGGTTATTCTTATTTCAAGGCTGAATATATATTTATTTGGATGTAAATATTCCAATCAATCAGTCAATGAATCTTGTATGTTATTGTATGTGAGAGTTGAATCTGGTTATACCCCTTATATGAGTGATATTCTTATTCCTAATCCTATTTTAGGACAAGGGGCCAAGTGACTCGTGTGATATGGACCTGGACCTGGTCAAGGGTATTCTAATTTCACGGTTGAATATAAATATATAAATTGTTTCTGTAAATATCATAATGTTCTGATTTGCGATTACCCCCCCACCCCCCCCCCCACCACCACCACCACCCACCCCCAACCCAATCAAGTAGTGAAGTAGTGCATTATTCCTGCTGAATTAAAGTTTGTTGTCTTGTGTTTTTTTCCAATGGTTCTAAAGAGCTGTCAAACCATGTTTTTATTGACAAAACAGTAGCAGGTGATAATTGTTGTTTCCCGCATTCTGTGGGTTAAAAATTTGATTGTTTTATATTTGATCTAAAAGACATTATCAATTTTGCCATTTTAATATCGTGTCCACATGTGTTTTATATACACTTACACTTATGTATTTATTACATACTGTTTGGGTAACATTGTCTGTCTGTTAGCACTTGGAATGCTGAATGAAATTATGTTGTATGCTGGTTACATATCATATATCCCCTCGCTGACAGGCAAGAGGGGATGTAGCGTTAGTCCACGCATGTACGTACGTTAGTAAGATCTTCCATTTTTCAATAACTTCTTCTGCTTCAGCGATTTTGATAGTATTTGGCCACAATGTGTATCTAGGGATGGTGCTTTGTTTTGCATATGGCCCACATCCGAACATCCAAGGTCAAGGTCACTGAGGACTTATGCTCACATTATTTATAAGGCAAAAATGTTTTTTTTTGTTTTATTACCGGTATTATTATTATCAAGGCTGCTAGCGACGAGATTAGCTTAGTGATAACGATGCCTTTCTTTATTTGACTTTTGTCTCGAGTAAAATATGTTTTGACTATGCTTAACAACATATTTTTGTTACAAAATAAATTATAAACACAGACGATCCCCCCCCCCCCCCCCCCCCCCCCCTATGAAATTTCATCCCATTAAGTTAACAAATATGACGTCCAATATTTCCAGGTACCTTTTCTCGGTGACCCATACAAGTCATCTGGTGTGTCAAGGCACCTGGCACCATACAACAATTTGTGGCTGTGACTGGACAAATGGGGCTTATGGGTTTTGCGACCAGTGTAGATCCAGATTGTCTGAACAATCTGATCAGGATCTGGACCCCGTGCAGGCACCGGGGCGGGATCAACTGATCCTGAGAATAGTGCTGCAGTAGCCATTACTTGTCGTAAAAGGCGACTAAACTGGCTTAACGATTGTGTTCATACTTTCCTGAACCCACTATACATGTACCGGATTTGGCCCTCATGTACATTTATGGCTTTCTTGTATGTGAGAGTTGAGGCGGGCTATGCCCCATATATAAAAGTAAGATTAGCGCTAATCCTATTACTTTTAGGGGATGGGATAAATGATGCTGGTGTGGCGAGGGCCTGGCACCAGATCAGGTTGTTCTAATTTCAGGACTGAATATATATTTTGATTGTAAATATTGAGTTCTGAAGTTGGGATTTACCCCCCTCGGGCAGGTGGATACGGGACACGACCCCGTTGACCCGTCTGCGTGTAGACACCCTGAGGCTTGTACCTCTATGTCAGAAAAGCGGACGTTAAACCCTATTCACTCACTCACTGATCAGGATCTGCACTGTTTGCCATTCCATCTATGAATGCGGGCCCCGTGCAGGCACCGGGGTGAGATCAACTGATCCTGAGAATAGTGCTGCAGTAGCCATTGCTTGTCGTAAAAGGCGACTAAACTGGCTTAACGATTGGGTTCATACTTTCCGGAACCCACTATACTGGATTTGGCCCTCATGTACATTTTTGGCTTTCTTGTATGTGAGAGTTGAGTCGGGCTATGCCCCATATATAAAAGTAAGATTAGTACTAATCCTATTACTTTTAGGGGATGGGATAAATGATGCTGGTGTGGCGAGGGCCTGGCACCAGATCAGGTTGTTCTAATTTCAGGACTGAATATATATTTTGATTGTAAATATTGAGTTCTGAAGTTGGGATTTACCCCCCTCGGACAGGTGGATACGGGACACGACCCCGTTGACCCGTCTGCGTGTAGACTCCCTGAGGCTTGTACCTCTATGTCAGAAAAGCGGACGTTAAACCCTATTCACTCACTCACTGATCAGGATCTGCACTGTTTGCCATTCCATCTATGAATGCCAGTCATGCTTCTAACAAGCGATGTAGATTGTTAAGGCTACAGAAGCGTGCTATTCGATCACGAGCCACACTGGTCATAATGGACACAAAACCCATTTCTCCAGTCAGAGCCGCATATTTTGATTTCAATGCAAGAAGGATGTTGTAATTTCACTGCTGTAACTTTAACCTTCCCCCTCACACATGTATTGCCGTCTGTATATGAGACACGCCATGTGATTTTGTACCTTCGGATACCTGCGTAATTTCATTAAATACCTTAACAAAATTTACAATACTTTTCATAAACAAAGTCAAAAGTTGACAAAATCTTTTTATATATAATACAATATAATTCCGCATGTACTCTGAAAATTTTGTCAACTTTTGAAGCCATTTACAGAAAATATTGTAAATTTTGTAAACATATTTAATGAAATTACGCAGATGTCCGAAGGTACAAAATCATTTGGCGGGTCTCATATGTGGCTGTGACTGGATAAATGGAGTTTATACTTTTTGTGGCCTTCCTTACTTTAGTGCTCTCCTGCAACCTGATAAGGATGTACACTGTTTGTTGGAAGCATGGTGTTTCACTAGCTGAATGAACAGTGTAGGCCCTGATCAGACTGGTTACAAAAAATGCCATAAACATTTCTCCAGTCACAACCACATATGACATCGTATTTGAACATACAACTCCAATCAGTCGGCCAATTAATTGATTGTCTGAAGGTACAGTATGAGTATCTCTGTATGTAACATTCTCTAAATACTTGTGCATACATGCTTATCTATCTATTTGTATAGCTTTGGATGCAATATTATTATGTTAGTTTGCTAATAAAAACTAATGTGTCTATTTAAAGACATCAGAAATATACCTTTGCCTTTAAAATGATCCAAATGCCACTCAACTGCAGAAAGCCAGCATGGCTTCGTGGTTAAGGCAGTCCGCGCTTGAATCTGGCGAGGAGCACTGGTCATTTTGGAGTGATGTTGTACATTCATCATAGCCTACTGTCCGTTCCATGTTTTTCTGCCGATGAACTTTTGGCTATTAAACACCTTAAATCTAAAAAATATTTAAATGTAAGTACTTTTTCATCAATAACAAAAAAGTCACCATCCCCAAATTCCATCAAATATTGATTTTATTGCGAACAAACGATTTTACTATGGGAATTTAACATGGGGGCTAAAAATATATTTGTTTTAAATATTTTTTTTATTTGTTGACCGGTTTTCAAAATCTAACTTTTGTTTTCTTAGTTACATCATTTTCGAGCTATCTCGCCAGGTTTCGGAGTCAATTTCCAAAAGTTTTCGTTTTTTTATCCTTTATGTGCAAAAAACGAAAAATTTTGGAAATGGACTCCCTTGTTGAATTCCCATAGGAAAATTGTTTTTTGGCAATACAATCAATATTTGAAGGAATTTCATCAAATAATTTTTTTTGGGGAGGGTGACTTTTTTGTTATTGATAAAAAAGTACTTACTTTTAAATATTTTTCAGATTTAATGTGTTTAATAGCCGTTCGTCGACAGCAAAACATGGAACAGACAGTAGTTCTGTTGGGGGTGGGGTGGACTTAAGGCAGCATGATTGTGTGTCAGATATAAAGTAGAATTTGAGTTGAGAAACATACATGACTATTCAAAAATAAAAGCTAGTACACTTGTTGTGGGGTGAGGTAAGCATCATTACATTTTGGGATCCCCCCACCCCCCACATCCCACATCCCACATCCATACAGATGAAATATGGAATTTGACCCTGTTAAACCGGCCTGAAATGACTTTAGCTGTTGACAGGTCGTTAAACACCATTACATAAATAGTCCTTTTGGAGGGGGACTTCAGGCAGCTTTACTGTGCATCGGATTTTGAGGACAACCAGAGAGGACTATTCGAAAATAAAAGCTAGTCGACCTGTGCGCCGGTTCTCTGTAGCCATATCCCGAGACAGCCTGCAATGACCACAGCTGTAGACCACAGGGGGCCGTTTCACTAAACTTTGTACAACTAAAATGTTCGTAAGTGAAAATGTATGATCATCTGGAAATTTAAATAGATGGATTTACATGTATTGAGCATAGGCTGCATATGCAGCCTATGCTCAATACATGTAAATGCAATAATTGTTTACAAGAAAACATTGTTAATGTGAAATTTACAGATTATCATAATTTTGCACTTACGAACATTTTAGAACATGTTAGTTGTACGAAGTTTAGTGAAACGACCCCATGTGAACAACGCGTGGCAGGGATGGTAAAATGGTTAATGGTTGTACTCGGTTATCTCCCTTTACTGCAATGTTTAGCTGCTTTGATTATGATTTAGGTTCTTGTCTGAAGTATAACTATAATTCATACCTATACCACTTGGACTATTGTATTGATACCGGACACCTGTGTACAAGTCCAAGAAAGACGAGAGTGTACATTGCTTGCAAAGCAGGTAAGACGCATCATTTCTTCAATCGCAGTCACATATTGAAACAAAACCTATGACTACTATATATAGTGGAACCTCTCTAAACCGGGCACCAAATAAACAGCTGTGATCTTATTTTTAATGGGTTTCATAGTCATTTATCTCGGGTGATGATGCCTGTTCATGATGCCATAGCACTCCACTATGGCTCGGAATGATCAACTGCCTGATTTACAGCGGAACCTCTCTAAACCGGACACACTGGGGACCTCCCAGGGTGTTCGGTTGAGAGAGTTTTCACTGTAGTAAAACCCGTAACGCCAGGGCTACGGATGGTCCCGTGCTACCACAGAGCTCGATTCGTGGAGAGCCTTGGTCAGTCCGTACTCGGACCGTAGTGCTACCTTGACGAACCGTGGTGATCCGGGATGGCCCGTAGGTCGCCGGAGGTTTTGAACTGTTCAAAATATCCGTGGCCACCCGGGATGATCCTTGGAACTCTCTGGTACCGTAGTGAATTCGTTATAGCAACGGGATGACAGTAGTGGGTACGTAGTACCATCGTAACACTTCCGTGGCAATCCTGGGTGGACTGGGGGTGTTTTTGGAAGATGGTGACAACACGGGTTGTCCCGGTGATAGTACGGTATTACCGCGGAGACTTGATCTA
>CM055265.1:15805985-15851630 GCA_029237695.1 Conchocele bisecta
GACTTGATCTACTATGGCGGTCCTTGGTGTGCATACGGTGCATGCCGGATCGACTTCGATTCAATCACAGTGCCAGTACGGCGGCCACGGATCGTCAAGGTGTCACGAAGGATCAACCAAGGACTATCACGGTGCATCAGGGTGGTACTACAGTGGCGCTACGGCGGTCACGGCGGAGTCGAGGATGTTCACGGATCGTCCCGGCGTGTCACGGTGCGGTTATATATAGGAGCGAAATCTGGTGGGAGCTACAGCCCGATTTCAGTCGAATATATGGCCTCTTCTGTGGTAGCACGTGACCGTCCGGTGCCGTCCGTAGCGACACCGTAGTGGCACCGGGACGACCGTGGCAGCACCGTTGTTTATGCATCCGTAGTTCCGCCGGAGCCGTCCGGGACGAACCTTGACCATCCGTAGCGACATCGTGAGAGTCTTCAGACCGTGTTGAATCCGGCATGTTTCCCAGATATACCATGGACCTACCACGGTCTATCCAGGACCACCGTAGTCGTCCGTAATCATACATTGGCTATCCGTAGAACCGTACTAGAACCATACTGGCACCGTGTTTCTCGCAAAATATTTGATCAGCTTCCTGGACGACCCGGCTATGAAACCCGGACCCTCCGTGACCATTCGTGGTCATCCGTAGTTCATCCTTGATAAGTGTTGAAAGGTACGACTATGTCCGCACGAACCAATAGGTCCACGGACCTATTCGCGTGGTCTTAAGGCGCGAATTGGTCCGCAGGAAACGAATAGGGGGTCATCTCAAGGAGTTAGGTGTGTTTTTGTGACTGTAACTTTATGATCATGTGTTCCTATCTTATTCACAGCAGGGATTTACTGTACTTTAGTGTATATCTGTTCACAGAAACTTGATATATGGTGTCTAAACGATCAGAAATAGACAACTTCCGGGCAGTCGGCTATATTGTGGTATTCAGTAATTGAAGTATTACCTGTGATACCACACTGGGTAGAGTGGGTGCTAACTTTCTATCGGATGTATATTTGTAACATTAACGCTCTCATTGTCACTTTCTGTGGTTCTCGTCGGTTTCAATTCAGGAATGGGTGGACTACCATGCATTTTCCATCCATCGGTATGTTCTGTATGTTCCATCCTGAAGTTGACCACATGGCTGATAAAGCTGACCATATAACGTTTGCGATCAGCGTAGCTCCTGATCAGCCTGCGCATCCGCGCAGTCTGATCACGGCCTACACTGTTCGCCATTCAGTCACTGAAGTATATACTAAATGCAGTCAGCAAAACAACTAGATTATAATCATAGGGAAAGGATGTATAAGAGGACCAATATTACGTTAATTTGGGTAATATAATAGTTTGATAGATGTGGGTAAATCGTGCTGCCGCAATATATCCTGTTACATTAGCCAC
Source organism: Conchocele bisecta (assembly GCA_029237695.1). NCBI lineage: Eukaryota > Metazoa > Mollusca > Bivalvia > Lucinida > Thyasiridae > Conchocele > Conchocele bisecta. The sequence goes on from CM055265.1 coordinate 15,807,391, forward strand.
GATTTCATATAGGTATACAATATATGAACTCGTGTTACCAGCTGGCACCACGTGGAGGTGTCACAGGTATGATGCACATGAAATATATTTGGATGTACATGTAACAAAAGAAAATATAAGCAGTAGGCCATTCAGTATCAGTGTTGCCTAAATAGAAATAAACTTCACTGGAAAAAAATAGCGGTTAACCAGATTTTAATTACGCCGTACGGGATATTCATGTGAACATCAAGTAAGATATAACTTATGACGGACTTGTTTTGTGACACCAGATAAGCAATGACTCAAGTCTGTCACAACTTTTGTCTTATTTGTCGAACTTTTGAACAAACTATGATTTGTTAGTGAAACGTGTCCCTGATGTAGCAAGACTGTCTCCGTCCAGATCAGCAGGCTATTGTGGGTTCAGTATATGTATTGTAATTTCTGACTGACTGGAGAAATGGGGCTTATGAGTTTGCGACCAGTGTATATCCTGATCAGCCTGTGCATCCGCACAGTCTGATCAGGATCTGCACGGTTCGCCATTCCATCAATGAATCACCGGTCATGCTTCTAACAAGCGATACAGATCGTTATCAGGCTAAATGAGTGTGCTATTTGATAAGGAGGTACACTGGTCACAAATCCCATAAGCCCCATTTCTTCAGTCACAGCCACTTTTCAGTGCTGAACACGTGTATATCCTAATCTGGGTCTACACTGATCGCTAATGTCACAAACCCTACAATCAAATCGCAACTCCGTACGAAGAACACAGCGGTGTAGTCACAATTTATAAACCAACTTTCTCTCATTCTGATTATATTTGTGAGTAGAAAACAAAGGTTATCGTCATAAATAAATGACAGCGAAAATATCAACATTAACCCTTTCACCCTTTGGATTTTGATATATTTATTTTGCAACCAATCCATTCGTGACAACATGATTTTCAGACTAGTCCATTTATGAAAAAGGGGGTGTTTTTGTTATCAAAAATACTTGCAAAAAGTTCAGACTGATGAGACGGCTCATCTGGGGCCCGTTTCACTAAACTTCATACGACTAAAATGTTCGTAAGTGCAAAATTATGATAGTCTGTAAATTTCACGTTAACACCGTTTTCTTGTAAACAGTTATTGAATTTACATTTATTGAGCATAGGCTACATTTGCAGTCTATGCTCAATACATGTTAATCCATCAATTGAAAATGTCTAGACGATCCAAAATTTGCACTTACGAACATTTTAGTTGTACGAAGTTGAGTGAAACGGGCCCCAGGATCTACACTTTTTGCCAATACCACTATATACAGGCATGTGGTGTTGAAAGTGTTAAATTCACTATTTCTGGTATCCGGCTTAGACCGGTTCTAATGCACGTACGCATGTACAAATTATAAATACAAATGTATTTCATAGTATATTTATAGGTTCCCGTTCTTTGTAAGCACTTGTAAACGTCAACACATCGTTCCTTTAGTAGGGACGTCATTTGGAACATCTTCATTTTATTCGTTTGGCATAACGTTGACGCTTATTTATGAATACGTAATTAGGGTGATCACATTTATGAAATGGGGTACAGTCATAACAAGGTTTTAATGTTATTCCAAAATAAAAAAAACAACAACTACCAAACATAATAGCTGAATTAATCAAGAATTCGGATCGGGGGCCTTCACCTGGGCAGAGATGTGACATTTGTCATGTTTGCTACGCGAATTTTGGTGTAATGTTGTGTGATTCGTGTATTTCAAGTTGATTAAATATCTATATTTACATTTTAATGTTACAACATCAAAGCAAAAAATAATACCACAGTTGCTCAAAACCATTATTTATCGTCAAAGGAATAAAAGGATTTATCACACCTTGTTATGGCGTGCTGTAGCCCATTTCTTAAATATTATATGACACAATTGTGCGCTAACGATGCCAAAGAAATAAAATGAAGGCGTTCCAAATGACATCTTTAATGGCGCGACACAGTCCTGTTGTTTTTACGTTAACGTTATTATGTTTTAAATGGCATTAGAAGCATCAGTGATTATGTAAAGTTATTGAAATTGTTAGAATGGGCCCTTGTATAATAGGACGAAGTGCTTACAGAGAGCGGGAATCTATAACATGGAATATTTATAACAGGTTTGTTGCTAGTATTAAAACTATTTTTCTCTGTGGAGATGTTAGTAGATGTGAAAATAGACATTGGCGTCTTCTCGCTGAAGCAGATCGCTGATATCTCAAAGTTTTCTGCTATTTGGACCGTGAAGTCATGTGATAAACGGAATCTTAAACTCGTTTCCATTTGAAATAAGATTTATGAAACTCTTCAGCAATTTTATGCGCATCGCCAGAGGCTCGGTGCATAAATTGTGCATGACTCGTTTCATAACTCTCATATGACATGGAAACTCGTTTGAAATCTTCTATGTATGTTTATTAAGTCCTCATTAACTAATGACGTTTTAATGGCATATTAACTAATGACTTGCTGTCATTAACCTGTAAACAGACAAGTGAACCAGTAAAATTCCAGTTTTATGGTTCCGGTTTCTGTAATTTTGCAATATGACAGGCGCACAGGCCTGACGCCTTTAACTATATTGTAGCAACGTCATGTAAATAGGATACAATTAGAAATCACGCGCCGTAATGATGGTCCAGTACCTACATTAACTAATGATAACTTAATGATGACTTAATGATAACTTAGTGTTCGTACAACTGAATTTAATGACACATTAGTTAACTCTTAGACCGCTATCTTATTTATTTTGTCGTCTGCTGTTATTTTCTATTTTCCAGTTGTATCATCATAAACATGCTTTAACAGCACTTTTGAATAATTTACAACATGCTGTGACATGTTTTTATTGAGAAATAAGGCAAGATATAAAAACAACAGCAGACGACTAGTGTTGTGAGTATATATGTCTAAGGGTTAACGAGTCGCAAATGAAAAGTTAATGAGTCATTAGTGTTTCGTACAACCGGGTCCAGACCATGCCCATAGGAGACACATGCCTCATCGTAAATATATTACGTTCTTAGAGTGCCATCTCATCAGCTCGCCGTCTCGCTGCGCATCACAGCCAGTTGGACGCCCGCCGATCGACTCCCGTTTCGCCCTCGCCACGGAGGAAAGTCCGCTTTGCGGGAAGATGGAGCCGGACACGGTTCCGCCGTCCTCGCCCACAGTGCCAGCAGCGCCCGCAGCGCCCACAGCGCCCTCAGTGCCCTCAGTGCCCTCTCTGTCTCGGTCTCGACGTCGCTCACCTCGACACTGAAGCCGCCGTATTGACTCGGCAAAACTATCGCCATTTCTCTTCTATATGTTAGCTGATGTGGTTGTGGTCTCGACAACGCACGCCGCTAGTCAGACTCGAACCCACGACCCTTGGATCAGTAGTCCGACACACTAACCATTACGCCACGGCGCTCCTCTAACTTCATCTGACGAATACTCTGACATTTATACATGTATAAAGTCACGTGATTAACGAGGTCGGTCAAGCTGGAGCGAAACATTCCGTTGGTCTTGATCCAGCTCCGTGATACGGTACAACATCGCATCACGACGGTATATTGTTTCTGAAATTCCTGATATTTCTCGAAGATACAGGAGAAATTTGTCATAAATTCTCCAGCGCATGGGAACTGTAATTCTACTTCTGCTATGGAATATCCAACAATATGCGACTCTTATTTGAGAATATATGACGGTAACTGAAGAAAGTAATCTGAGCTGAATACGGTCCTGGCACAAGGAGGAGAGTCTCAGAGCCCCGTTCTTGTTAATTGTGACTGTGACTTGCGAAATGGGGCTTGTGGGTGTTACGACCAATGTAGATCCAGATCAGCCTGTGCTTCCGTAAAGTCTGATCAGGATCTGCTCTGTTCGTCATTTCATCAGTGAAACACCCGGCATGCGTCTAACACAGAATGCAGATAGTTGTCAGGCTACATGAGTGTGCTTTTTTATCAGAAGCTACACTGGTCAGAGATCCCATAAGCCCCATTTCTCCAGCCACAGCCACAACTAACATACATCACAGGCAGACGGGTGAACACTCTAAGACATGACGCACGCATTATCATCATCGATACATGTTAATGCAGCCCGTCATAAGTGCAGCTGTGTTACTGGAGAAATGGGGCTTATGTGTTTTGCGGCCAGTGTAGATCCAAACCAGCATGTGCCTGTGTTGATATTGGCTTATTTTTCGACAATTAAGAAGTTTAACCCTTTCGCCCCTAAGTTACTGGAATGGATTTTGATGATAATTTGGCAACCAATCTAATCGTCACAAAATGCTTTTCAGACTAGTCCATTTATGAAAATGGGGTGTTTTTGCTCTCAAAAAGATGAAAATTACTTGCAAAAAGGGCAGATCCTGATGAGACGATTATCACCGGATTTTAATTACGCCGTACGGGATATTCATGTGAACAACAAGTAAGATATAATTTATGACGTACTTGTTTTCTGACACCAGATAAGCAATGACTTAAGTCTGTCATAACTTTTGTCATATTTGTCGAACTTATGAACAAACTATGACGGATTTGTTGGTGAAACGTGTCCCTGGTGTAGCAAGACTGTCTCCGTCCAGATCAGGCTATTGTGGGTTCAGTATATGTATTGTAATTTCTGACTGTGACTGGAGAAATGGCGACCAGTGTATATCCAGATCAGCCTGTGCATCCACACGGTCTGTTCATGATCTGCACGGTTCGCCATTCCATCAATGAATCACCGGTCATGCTTCTAACAAGCGATACAGATCGTTATCAGGCTACATGAGTGTGCTATTTGATAAGGAGGTACACTGGTCACAAATCCCATAAGCCCCATTTCTTCAGTCACAGCCACTTTTCAGTGCTGAACACGTGTATATCCTAATCTGGGTCTACACTGATCGCTAATGTCACAAACCCTACAATCAAATCGCAACTCCGTACGAAGAACACAGCGGTGTAGTCACAATTTATAAACCAACTTTCTCTCATTCTGATTATATTTGTGAGTAGAAAACAAAGGTTATCGTCATAAATAAATGACAGCGAAAATATCAACATTAACCCTTTCACCCTTTGGATTTTGATATATTTATTTTGCAACCAATCCATTCGTGACAACATGATTTTCAGACTAGTCCATTTATGAACAGGGGGTGTTTTTGTTATCAAAAATACTTGCCAAAAGTTCAGACTGATGAGACGGCTCATCTGGGGCCCGTTTCACTAAACTTCATACGACTAAAATGTATATTATTGTGTATTGCTGTATCGTCTTGTTTCTAGAGATATGTGCAATATAAATATCAATTTATATTGCAAATATCGCTGGAAATTCATTCATAAATCGGGAACTTGTCTTGACTTGTATTGTGCACTTTCGACGTCATTCTCTTCACATCGCCATTGTACATGTAAAATATATTAAAATGATTGTCTGTTAAAAATTGTATTTACAGTTCTGCCCATCCCACTGTGACTAGTGACATCGCTCCAGATAGAGAACAATCACAAACACTTTACCGGTCTTTTTGGGGAGGTTTCCCAGAGTAAAGGGGGAATAAGAGCCAGACCGGCCACATCTGTCATATTGCAAAATTACAGAAACCGGAACCATAAAACTGAAATAATACTGGTTTACTTGTCTGTTTGCAGGTTAATGACAGCACGTCATTAGTTAATATGCCATTAAAACGTCATTAGTTAATGAGGACTTAATGAACATACATAGACGATTTCAAACGAGTTTCCATGTCATATGAGAATTATTAAACGAGTCATGCACAATTTATGCACCGAGCCTCTGGCGATGCGCATAAAATTGCTGAAGAGTTTCATAAATCTTATTTCAAATGGAAACGAGTTTGAGATTCCGTTTATCACATGACTTCACGGTCCAAATAGCAGAAAACTTGGAATATCAGCGATCTGCTTCAGCGAGAAGACGCCAATGACTATTTTCACATCTACTTGAACATCTCCACAGAGAAAAATAGTTTTAATACTCGCAACAAGCCTGTCATAAATATTCCATGTTATAGGTTCCCGCTCTCTGTAAGCACTTCGTCTTACTATACAGGGGCCCATTCTAACAATTTCAATAACTTTACATAATCACTGATGCGTCTAATGCCGTTTAAAACATAATAACGTCAACGTAAAAACAACAGGACTGTGTCGCGCCATTAAAGATGTCATTTGGAACGCCTTCATTTTATTTATTTGGCATCGTTAGCGCACAATTGTGTCATATAATATTTCAGAAATGGGCTACAGCACGCCATAACAAGGTGTGATAAATTCTTTTATTCCTTTGACGATGTTTCAGTCGTGTTAAATAATGGTTTTGAGCAACTGTGGTATTATTTTTTGCTTTGATACTATGTTGTAACATTAAAATGTAAATATAAATATTTAATCAACTTGAAATACACGAATCACACAACATTACACCAAAATTCGCGTAGCAAACATGACAAATGTCACATCTCTGCCCAGGTGAAGGCCCCCGATCTGAATTCTTGATTAATTCTGCTATGATGTTTGGTAGTTGTTGTTTATTTTATTTTGGAATAACATTAAAACCTTGTTATAACTGTACCCCATTTCATAAATGTGATCACCATAATTACGTATTCATAAATAAGCGTCAACGTTATGCCAAACGAATAAAATGAAGATGTTCCAAATGACGTCCCTACTAAAGGAACGATGTGTTGACGTTTACAAGTGCTTACAGAGAACGGGAACCTATAAATATACTATGAAATACATTTGTATTTATAATTAGTACATGCGTACGTACGGGGCGCCATGTAGGACAGGTTAATTATGTGTACAAAATTGAGTTTTGTAACACTAAAAATCACAAAATTCAATTCTGTGTCACAAAATTCAATTCTGTCAATTCTGTGTCACAAAATTCAATTCTGTGTCACAAAATTCAATTCTGCATACGTTTCGTATACAAAATTCATTTTTGTTATAAAGGATTCAATATTTTGTAAGACAGAATTGAGTTTTGTGAAGAAAATTCAGTTTTGTGGGACAGAATTCATTTTTGTCCACAATAATTAGTTTGCGTAGGATAGTTTATGTCATCTCTACGTTGATTGGTTGAGATCGGTCTTAGTCCATTTTACTAGATGGTGGAGTACACTTGCAGGTTTAAATATTTCAATGCGAAAATATAACCCAATATATAAATATTATACTTCTTTATGGACAGTTATTTTGGTTATATTATGATTACAAATGAGTGGTCACACCATATAAGCATATATACTTTGAAGGAGAAATAAGAAAAATATTCAGAATTTTCCCTCAATTATGTAAACAGGGTCAAACATAAAGTAGCCGGGACATAGCTAGACCTGAGAGCATGCCCATATATAGAGAATACCAGGCTAGTGTATTTTGATATCAAGTTTATCAGGCAAGGCTAGGAAACGCGTAGGAATTCCGAGGCTTGCCGAGGAATTCCTACCGTTTCCGAGCCGAGCCTGATAAACTTGATATTAAAATACACTAGCCTGGTATTCTATTTATCAGGTAACGTTTTATGCTCGAAAATGACATTAGATGACGTCGTATTCTAACAGTAGATCTAACCTTGTGAAACAAATGGTATTGGATCTGTGTCTACTAGTCGAGAAGTTACGTGTTCGCAACTATGTTTCTACATGCATTATTTACAGTATACACCATCTTAGTACATGTATCCATGGTATCTACATAAATACTACAAATGGTTTCCTCAAATGGCCCAATACACACATTCTGTTTATAAACACAGACAGCAGTCAGAACACAGGCCACAGCGCGTATATTATTGATTTAACTGGGGCAAATGTACCTTGCGATACGCACTAAATGACGTCAGTACTCGCGGGAGATCTACATGTACATGAAGTATGTGTACAATTATAACACAAATGAGTTTAAATACGAATGGGTTTGTCAACGTTTGACTGTTTGGAGATAGTTGAAGCAAAATGGCAGAATGAGAAATGAATCATCGGCAGAATGAGAAATAAATCATCGACATTGAATGTGTAGATCGGCGACCGTGACCCATTTCTCCAGTGCAGTTTTTTACCAATGGTAGTCCTTCTTACATGCGTGTGCATAATTGACAGAATTGAATTTTGTGGCACAGAATTGAATTTTGTAACACAGAATTGAATTCTGTGGCACAGAATTGAATTTTGTGACACACAATTGAATTTTGTGGCACAAAAGTGAATTTTGTGACACAGAATTGAATTTTGTGATTCTGTGGCACAGAATTGAATTTTGTGACACAGAATTCAATTCTGTGGCACAAAAGTGAATTTTGTGACACAGAATTGAATTTTGTGGCACAAAAATGAATTTTGTTGACAAAATTGAGCCATGTCCCACTTGGCGCCCCGTAGTACGTGCATTAGAACCGGTCTAAACCGAATACCAGAAATAGTGAATTTAACCCTTTCAACACCACAGGCCTGTATATAGTGGTATTGGCAAAAAGTGTAGATTCTGGGGCCCGTTTCACTCAACTTCGTACAACTAAAATGTTCGTAAGTGCAAATTTAGGATCGTCTAGACATTTTCAATTGATGGATTTACATGTATTGAGCATAGACTGCAAATGTAGCCGATGCTCAATACATGTAAATCCATTGTTTACAAGAAAATTGTGTTAACGTGAAATTTACAGACTATCATAATTTTGCACTTACGAACATTTTAGTCGTATGAAGTTTAGTGAAACGGGCCCCAGATGAGCCGTCTCATCAGTCTGAACTTTTTGCAAGTATTTTTGATAACAAAAACACCCCCTTTTCATAAATGGACTAGTCTGAAAATCATGTTGTCACGAATGGATTGGTTGCAAAATAAATATATCAAAATCCAAAGGGTGAAAGGGTTAATGTTGATATTTTCGCTGTCATTTATTTATGACGATAACCTTTGTTTTCTACTCACAAATATAATCAGAATGAGAGAAAGTTGGTTTATAAATTGTGACTACACCGCTGTGTTCTTCGTACGGAGTTGCGATTTGATTGTAGGGTTTGTGACATTAGCGATCAGTGTAGACCCAGATTAGGATATACACGTGTTCAGCACTGAAAAGTGGCTGTGACTGAAGAAATGGGCTTATGGGATTTGTGACCAGTGTACCTCCTTATCAAATAGCACACTCATGTAGCCTGATAACGATCTGTATCGCTTGTTAGAAGCATGACCGGTGATTCATTGATGGAATGGCGAACCGTGCAGATCATGAACAGACCGTGTGGATGCACAGGCTGATCTGGATATACACTGGTCGCCATTTCTCCAGTCACAGTCAGAAATTACAATTCATATACTGAACCCACAATAGCCTGATCTGGACGGAGACAGTCTTGCTACACCAGGGACACGTTTCACCAACAAATCATAGTTTGTTCATAAGTTCGACAAATATGACAAAAGTTATGACAGACTTAAGTCATTGCTTATCTGGTGTCAGAAAACAAGTACGTCATAAATTATATCTTACTTGTTGTTCACATGAATATCCCGTACGGCGTAATTAAAATCCGGTGATAATCGTCTCATCAGGATCTGCCCTTTTTGCAAGTAATTTTCATCTTTTTGAGAGCAAAAACACCCCATTTTCATAAATGGACTAGTCTGAAAAGCATTTTGTGACAATTAGATTGGTTGACAAATTATCATCAAAATCCATTCCAGTAACTTAGGGGCGAAAGGGTTAAACTTTTTAATTGTCGAAAAATAAGCCAATATCAACACAGGCACATGCTGGTTTGGATCTACACTGGCCGCAAAACACATAAGCCCCACCCCCTTTCTCCAGTAACACAGCTGCACTTATGACGGGCTGCATTAACATGTATCGATGACGATAATGCGTGCGTCATGTCTTAGAGTGTTCACCCGTCTGCCTGTGAAGTATGTTAATTGTGGCTGTGACTGGAGAAATGGGGCTTATGGGATCTCTGACCAGTGTAGCTTCTGATAAAAAAAGCACACTCATGTAGCCTGACAACTATCTGCATTCTGTGTTAGACGCATGCCGGGTGTTTCACTGATGAAATGACGAACAGTGCAGATCCTGATCAGACTTTACGGATGCACAGGCTGATCTGGATCTACAGTGGTCGTAACACACACAAGCCCCATTTCGCAAGTCACAGCCACACTTAACAAGAACGGGGCTCTGAGACTCTCCTCATTGTGCCAGGACCGTATTCAGCTCAGATTACTTTCTTCAATTACCGTCATATATTCTCAAATAAAAGTCGTATATTGTTGGATATTCCATAGCAGAAGTAGAATTACCGTTCGCATGCGCTGGAGAATTTATGACAAATTTCTCCTGTATCTTCGAGAAATATCATTATTAGTTAATGTAGGTACTGGGCCATCATTAAAGCGCGTGATTTCTAATGTTATCCTACTTGTCTTACATGACGTTGACATGACGTTGCTACAATATAGTTAAAGGTGTCATGCCTGTGTGAGTTTCTGTTGAATCGTTCGGTTGTAGCAGGGAAATACGCGCCTGTCGTATTGCAAAATTACAGAAACCGGAACCATAAAACTGGAATTTGACTGGTTTACTTGTCTGTTTACAGGTTAATGACAGCACGTCATTAGTTAATATGTCATTAAAACGTCATTAGTTAATGAAGACTTAATGACGTTTTGTACAACCAGTTTTAATGGCTCATTAACTAATGGAAAGTTAATTTGTCATTAGGCTAATGATACCTTAACTAACGGAACGTTCGTACAACCGGGTCCAGATCTCTACCAAACTTGGCAGGTGTGTTGTACATGCGTTTAGAAATATTTTAGCGTAAATATATGGGTACTACATTACCATGATAAGTCAAACGACTGATACCAATTGAATTGTGTGAACATACATAGAAGATTTCAAACGAGTCATGCACAATTTATTCACCGAGCCTCTGGCGATGCGACTTCGTTGCTGATGCAGAGCTGATCCCAGTGTCGCAAGTATCGGCTATCAAAACATTCAGTATCAACCCGCGTAGCAGTCGGTCGAATACCCTGCTTGATAAAGTCGATCACTTGATGGATCTGTGGATCAGCCATCTGTGCACTCTTCCAGTCTTTGTCGCTAAGCGCAAACCTATCTAGCAGCTCCTCTGGCGGATTTGGAGTCGTTCCCTCAGGAATATCTGTCAAAGCTGTCACAGCTAAAGTCTCGGCATATGGACAATCTTCAGCTTGTCTGTGATTGCCCATTTCAGTGCCAGAAACTCGAGTTTGTGCGCGGGGTAGTTTTTCTCTGAAGTTTTCAGACTGCGACTGGCGTAGGCTACCACTCTGTATTTTCCATCTTGTTTCTAGTACAACACTGCTCCAAGACCCTGTAACGATGCGTCCGTGTGCACGGTAAATGGGAGTGAGTAGTCGACATATGCTAATACAGGGGGGTTGACAAGCTTGTTTACCAGTGTATCAAACGCCGCCTGCTGAGCATCTTCCCAGACGAAAGGGACTTTTGGTTTCTTGAATCTTGCTGTCACGTTCGTAGGAATCCTTACCAGCAGGTCATTTAACGGTCCGGACCCGGTTGTACGAACGTTCCATTAGTTAATGTATCATTAGCCTAATGACACATTAACTTTCCATTAGTTAATGAGTCATTAAAAACTGGTTGTACGAAACGTCATTAAGTCCTCATTAACTAATGACGTTTTAATGGCATATTAACTAATGACGTGCTGTCATTAACCTGTACATAGACAAGTAAACCAGTCAAATTCCAGTTTTCTGTTTCCGGTTTCTGTAATATGACAATATGACAGGCGCGCATTTTCCTGCTGCAACCGAACGATTCAACAGAAACTCACACAGGCATGATGCCTTTAATTATATTATAGCAACGTCATGTCTACGTCATGTAAGTAGGATAAAATTAGAAATCACCGTGTCAATCTAACAATCTACGCGCAACGTACATGTACTGCGTTGAGGAATCTATGGTATTTTCTTATGATCGACCGCAGGCCCGTACGCTATGGGGGGAGGGGGGAGGGGGGGGGGGGTGCGTATGCATCCCCTTAATCCACCGAGTTCCTCCGTGAATGGTGTAAAAATTGTTTAGCAAGTTGCCAAATGGATACAGATTAAGGGGGGGGGGGGGCGTATGCATCCCCTGAATCCGCCGAGTTCCTCCGTGAATGGTGTAAAAATTGTTTAGCAAGTTGCCAAATGGGTACAGATTACAGTACTGAGTAAGGGCTTATCCAGAATTAATCGTATGGGGGGGGGGGGGTGGGGGGTGGGGGGTGGGGGGTGGGGGAGTTGTTGGAAGGCATTTTTTTTTACCCACCACCCATGCAAACAAATAATGTTCATACCCCACCACCCATGCTTTTGAATTATTGCTTAACCCCACCACCCATGCTTTTGAATTATCGCTCCACTCCACCACCCACACAATTGAATTATTTTCTTTTGCCCCAACCCCCATAATTATTAATTTTCCCTTGCCACACCACACATATGTATTAATTATTGTATTGCGCCCCACAATGCAGAAATTCACATTGTGGTTTTTAAGCGATCGTTTAAAAAATAGTGAAGTAAACGCCGCCTATTAGTATAAGGCGCCGTGTATCGGACGTGTTTAAAGAATTAGTCACATGTAGTCAGAAATAAAGTAGAAAATGTGTTCATATAACACGGATGTCTCCTCTTTGCAAACAAGGTGAACATAAGTCCCCTAGTGAATATAAAATAAATTGGTGCAGTGGGGCATAAACATGAGTGGTACCAGACGAGTCACATACAAATCAAACTTAAATGTTGAATTTAACTTTATTTCCATACAACAAGCTAGCGTACATACAATAATGCACATGTATTCTAATTTTATTGTTGGCTTAAAGATCAACGTTTTCCCCGCCCAGGGTGTGGTTGGTAGGCGGGTATATTAGAGAAATTAGACAGGTCAAAAATCACGGTGGCAGGAATTAGAGACCTAAAACAGGGGGTGTGGATATTAGATAACCACATCATGCCGCTGTATGGGAAAACACACTCCAATGACATCACCATGGGCATGGGAAATGAAACAGAAAAACATTGATTTAGCAAAGTAATCACTAGTTGTAGATATTACAACAAAGTTTATTCTTAGAGAAAAACATATTTATTTTATTGTTTTTGCTGTAATATAGATCATATGTGTTTATTTATAAGACATCATGCATTAATCGAATCGGGCAGTATTTTCAAATCCAGTCCGCATCGAAATTACCAATCACCCAACTTGTTGTTAGGTCGAACACGGTGTAAGGTGTCATTAGCCTATTATTAGATCAGGATGCTGACGAAGTGACGTCACTGTGTAAGTTCGCTGCAGCTGTGTTGTTTAAACTTGAAGGCCAACACTGTCAGTGACAGCATTTACAAACTGCATGTGTTACACGGCATTTTAATTCTGAAAGTCTGAATAAGGCCCTTCAGAGTTGCAGAATGAGACGGACAAATTACAGGGATTGTTGGATTGTTTACGCAATAAATATGTAAGTAGCATTTTATAAAGGAAATCTAGATTAATTTGAAACTTCATCTTCACCATTTCATCCGTCTTTTCTGTTGTTTTTTAACGAATCGACAGCAATGGCCGCCATCTTGGATACTTCACGAAGGCTGAATGACAGGAGCACGCGCCCTAATGATGGTCCAGTACCTACACTAACTAATGATAAGTTAATGACGACTTAATGATAACTTCGTGTTCGTACAACTGAATTTAATGACAAATTAGTTAAGGAGTCGCTAATGAAAAGTTAATGAGTCATTAGTGCTTCGTACAACCGGATCCAGGCAATACTGGCAAATCCCTTTATGAAACGCCTGTAATAGCCCGTAAATCCCAAAAACTTCCTAACATCTCTGGTCGACTTTGGAATAGGCCAGTTCTTCACCGTCTCTATTTTCGCAGGATCTGTCTTGATTCCTTCCTCCCAGACAACGTGTCCAAGGTAGATTACATCTTTCTGGAAAAACTCGCATTTCGATGGCTTCAGCTTGAGGTTATACTGACGTATTCTGTCGAAGACAGCTTCGAGGCGCCTGATGTGCTCCTCAATGTCTGATGAAAAGATGATGATGTCGTCTAAGTATATTAAGCATTCACGAAGATTCATATCACCCATGCATCTTTCCATCATCCTTTGAAATGTTGCGGGAGCATTGCAAAGCCCGAATGGCATATGATTTGCTTTGAAGAATCCAATGCAACTTGAAATGCAGTTTTCTGCTTGTCCTCTTCTTTCATCTCCACCTGCCAGTAGCCGCTTTTCAGATCGAGCTTGGTGAAGTACCGTGAGCCAGCCAAAAGGTGTAGGGTCTCTCAATCCGTGGAATTGCATAATCATCCTTAATAGTCCGTTTATTCAGCTTACGATAGTCAATACAGAAACGTATTGTTCCATCATTTTTTCTGACAACAACTACGTTTGACGAAAAGGGACTGCTTGATTCCTGGATGGCGTTTATCTGACCTTTGGTTATCGCCCTTTGCAGTATCTCTTCTAGGCGCAGGCCCCAAGATGTGACGGTTTCGTTCTCCGCTTGCCTTGCACTATCAAATTGCTGTAGTACAGACTGACCACTGACCACATTTCCAAATATACTCTCTATTTTATCGATTATCTCTTGGGCTTTGGCTAGAGGACCTAGAGGCAAAACCACTCGCTTAGCTTATCCGCGAAGTGAGTGTCGAATAGCTTCTGTGACTAACTCGTATGGATATGTGCTCATCAAGCATTCTACCTCTAGAAGCCATATATCAAATCCACATTCATTCTTTGGGACGGGTTCCATCCCGGAAAACGTGGTAAAAGTTGGTTTCAGGTATATCTTCTCATGCTGTTTGTCGGGGACTGGGTTGGGAGAACTGGTGATGTTATAATCATGTATTTCTGTTTGCTGCCTCTCTTCTTTCTTCTTCATTTCCTCCTCTATTGCTCTTGTTAATCTCTGCTCTGCTTCATATAGTATTGTGAGTCTATCTCGTTCTGGTTGTTCCGCTGCTTCCCATTCTACCGCTTTCTCCCAATGCAATGGATTGTGTGTACGTCTCTTTGTCTCGTGGTAACTCTCTCTTATCTGCGCTATCCTATAGGAATTCTGAATTATATCTATCTGTTCCTGCTCTACTATCGATTTCTCCCTTAGACTATTCTCCAGTCTACACTCTTCCACCTTGATCTCCTCCAGCCTACTCTCTCTTCTTTCTTCTCTTGTAACTGTCGAGTTCGAATTCTCTCTTCTTCGACCAGTCTCTGTCGTTCAAGCTCTAACTGGTTTTCCTTTTCTTGTACTCTCATGCGATCCCTTATCAACTCTTCCTCCATCTTTTCATATCTAAACTCGATGGCTTCCAACTGATGAATTCTGTTTTGTTCTTCTTGTATTAGCCGTTGTCTTTCTATTTCCATTTCCTGTAGTAGTATATAGGGAGTTAAAATGATACCACCAACCTACATAGTGCGCCTACACTCAATCTACGATCACACACCCTTCGAATTTGTGTGTACTTGAATAAACAAAAAAGTATTACCACCTCAAGAATTATAAAAAATATTTTTTTTTCTGAAGAATTTTTCTTCGGAAGAAGAATTTTCTCACATTAGAAATGTGAGAAAAAAGATGAGAGTCGAAAGTATTGTTGTTGTTATTTCTCCGAAAGGTTGTTGGGAGCGAGTTATTCTCTCGAAATATGAGAAAATATGAGAGGAAAATGTGAAATTATGTTTCGATTTGTAATAGGGTGATTCAGAAACACCCACCTCCAGCGTTGATAGTTGAAATGAATAGCTTGTAAGCAAGTGTTTAGTTTTAGATTTCCAAATGAAGAAGAAAAGTATATTTGCTAATATATAGGAAGTACAAAAATATGCATGCGAGAAATTTCTTCGGACGAAGAAAAATGAGAAAAGTTGTGGATGAGAAAAATATTCCGCCCTCAAACTGATTAGCGGTGTAGAAAAGCTTCCTATAAACTAGAAATCAACTGCGAAAATAAGCGGACGATCGCAACATACCATACAGTATAAACGCCTAAGAGTTCTTGGGTTGACAAAACTAATAAAAATTCATGTTAAAAAAATAAAAAAACGAAAAACTAGTAGTTATTCAAACATTGAGTTCAACCAAGTTTTAAACCAAAGTTTAAAACAAGATTTGAAAATGTTGCCACAAGTTGAAAAACTGAGAGCAGAACTCGCATCTTTAGGGTTGACATACAGTAAACGCCTAAGAGTTCCAGGGTTGACAAAACTCTTGAACGAGGTTAAAAACACAGCTTTCATGAATAGGTTTGCCAGAGCCTACAAGCGAGGTGCCTTCAATAATATTAATAATATTTCACAAATACATCGGAGGTAGTCAATGGATGAGTTCTTACGAGGAGGTAGGTACATGGGTGGAGAGACAAGAAGAAACGCATATGAAGCTGGATAAGGTAGACAGACTAAACACGAAATGGACGTTTGTCCGGTGGGCAGAAGTATTCGTAAAATTTGTTTTGGGTGGTGGTTGGAGGGAGAACACATGGGTTGGCATCGACAGTAGCATCCGGAGGAGCTCTTCCGGATTGGTTGAGGAAAAAGAAAGGTATGTACGCGTTCGACAAATACAAGATATCTAGCCATTCATTTGGAAGATGTTCGAGCGGACAGGTGTTGTGGTAAGGCACGAAGTATATAGCTAACGAGTATTTCGCGAAAAAAAAACGAGAAAGCCGCGAGAGGACCGGTTCCTTTCGAAGACATGAAGAAAGTGGAGGAATGTTTCAGTGTAGGAATAGAAGTGTACGAGCCAATGGAAGAAGGAGTGTGGTATTTGAGAAAGACACCAGCACACTACGAGGAGGTAGGAGAGAAGAAGATGACGATATGATTGTTCAACAACCACGCGTTTCTGATAACAAACATAAAGAAGCTAACAAAAATCTACTGCTGCTACGACTGCAGACAGAGATTAACCAACGCCAGCAACTTGAAGAGGCACGCAGCAACATGCATGAGGGGAGAGACCGAAGTCGTGTGCAAAGGTAAGATGACAGACAGACCAAAGTCAGCGTTTGAAAAAGCCTTCTACCCAAGATCGCACGCCAGCAAAATGTCGATAGACTGGATAAAATCTTTAGAAGTTAAACACATACACACCGCCAGGTGCGGACACGGAGGAGAAAGGTGGGGTACAGGGGCTCCGGTCGACATATACTGCAGGGAGACAAATACCGTGCACCAATTCCACGGTTGTCACTGGCACGGATGTCCACTCCACACTAGGCGCATGGGTAAAAAGTATTAACAAACTCTCGATTGGGACGCGGCAATAATCGCAGCTGGATACACACTCGTGGTTATTTGGGAGTGCGACTATAAAATTGTGGATTTTAGACGACGTGATCCACAAGTAGAACAGACGGCCCCGGAGACCGTGTAGTACCCGCATCAAATAGGGTACGACTTTGAAGCTTACCTAGACGCCAACGGACGGGAGGTAAAAACTCGACACCTAGAGTACGAGGTTGCCCACGTCCCTATAAGTGTTTCAGTAGGCGACAGTCTCTCAGGAACGACAAAAACGATGTGCACCGCAAGTACATTCCGACTGATATGAACAAACTCCGGAACCACAAGTAAAAGCTATAAAGAGGTGGGTAGAACAGGTTCCAGTAGTAGGATTCAACTCCAGTAGATACGACATAAACCTGATAAAGAAACATCTCGTCGGTAGACTGGCCGACACAAGGCCGACAACCGATACAGTCATGGTCGGTAAGAAGACAAACACGACGATATTACTGTTCACTCCGGAATTCAGGTTTCTAGACATTGCTCTGTACATGGGACCTGGAACTAGTTACGACAAGTGGATCAAGACATACGACTGCTCGATGCACACGTATTTCTTTCTATACGAGTGGTTCGACTCCCCGGAAAAGTTGGACTACGAAGGACTGCCGACAATGGAAAACTGGTATTTCAAACTGCGAGGCGGATACCTTCTTACAGAGAGTGAGCTAGAAGTGAATATCGAGGTGCCGAAAAATTTACGAAAACACTTTTCGGAGATGTCGCCGCTGTTCACAAACAGGGTCGTCAAAGAAGAAAAGGTTCCAGAGCACATGTTGGATTACCTAGTGAATACAGGTAGGAACAGGGGAGATGGCAACAAACTAGTCGGAACTCTGTCTGCCAAGAAGACGCTGATGTACGCGCCGCTACTGAAGTGATATCTGCGACGCGGATTGGAGATAACTGCGGTGTACAGAATGTTGGATTACCAAGAAGGAAAGCCGTTCGAATGGTTCGAAGTAACCGCGGCACGTAGAATCGTAGATGTCGACAGTAGCAAGACCGTTGTAGCCGAGATATTATAGTTGGTAGGCAACTCTTGTTGCGGAAAGATGATCGATCTTCCGAGCGCCATCTAAACACAACGTATACGAAGAACGAGAGCTTCGTGGACAAAGCTTTGAGATCCGCATTCTTCGAAGATATCGAGGAGATTGGAGACGCTTACGAGATATGTAGCAGGAAACCGAGAGTAACAGTGTCTAGACCGTTTCACTGCGGGATAACACTTTACCAATTAGCAAAGTTGAGAATGTTAGAGTTCTACTACGACTTTCTAGACAAATACGTTGACCGAAGCGATTTCGAACTTATACAGATGGATACTGACAGTATGTTTATAGGAATTTCCAGCAACATCTTGATTCAATCTTGAAACCAGATATGGTCGACTCTTTCGCGAGAGAGAAACGAGATTGGCTCGCTTGGGACAAGTGGCGCAACCGCGAACCTGGACTCTTCAAGATGGAGTTCAGCGGAGACCAAGCGATTGCCCTGTCTAGCAACTGTTATTTTGTCGAGGACCTGTTGAAAAACTCCACGAAACATTCCGCCAAAGGTATGTCCAAGAGAACAAACTGTCTGAACTGGGATAGATACAAGAAAGCGTTGGATGGTGGTAAAGACACCGGACAAAACACAGGTTTCAGAATGACTTACTCGCAGACAAAGTTGGGACTATCCGTATACTACGATAAGAGAAGTGTTTTACCAGACGGTATCCACACGGAACCACTAAGTTAGATCAACTAAGATTTAAATTGCAAGCAATTTACAAATTAGAGTTGAAGCAAGATTTAAATTATATTACTGTAATTTAACAAGGTTTTGATGGGAGGCACCGCGCGTAGTGTGGGTCTCCCAGAGTGAGGTGGTATCAGTTTTGACTCCCATTTACTACTTGGGTTTTCCCCCACTGTTCGCATGATATGGATGAGAAGAGCGGAACGTCTTTTTCAGCAACCACGAGCCCATATACTTCCTCTACTGGATGAGAACTTATTAGTAAATAATTTACTGTACATATGCAAATTGAATATATACTTTTAATTATTTTTATCTGTCAACGAACAAAATATGTGATTTAGTTATATTTTAGTATTCGAAAACAGTATTTACGGAAAAATAAGCGAGTGGATATTCAAAGTTACAACAATTTTTTTTAGTCCTGCAATATAAACATTCATACCATGTATAAATACAAACACACCAAGATTGGATTTTCGGAACTGTAGAAAGCACCCTGATGTGCACAGTGTATCTATTCTACAATGTCTGTCAAATTGGACTCGACCAGTCTGTGGTGTGGCATATGTGTGGCCTCGCGGATTCAATATACACCTGCCGCATTATTGTTGACATCCGTTTGAACGTAGCTTCACACGTCTGTCACTGACTAGGACAGATAAACAAAATCGATTTAACCAATCAGCATAGAACAGGTGTGGCGTCATTGAATTCAGAATACACCTGTCCCAAGATCCACCATTTCCCTATTTGCCTGCGGTCAAATCATCGTATAAGTTGTTTGCTATTAATGACCTCCGGCGGCATCCATTTGAACATAGCTACACACGCGTGTCACTGATTATTTCAACTCGAAATTGTCAAAGCACAAGTCTGCAGAAGTAACATTCTGCAAAGCATTGCAGAATCAAATTTACTAAATGTCGGAGATTAGCATTTTGTAAAAAAATTATAAAGAAATATAACATTTAATTTCACATTTGTTCTGATTCTGGATCTGCTGTCTGTTTGGCCGTACATTACAACCGACTTCCGCACAGATAGTCGTCGCCGATGATTGTAACCAACGTATAAATAATCCAAGTATAACTAGGTGAAGGAAAAAGTAACGATTAACGTATATATTTGACAAAAAAAAAAAACGAAAAAAGAACAAAAGAAATTATTCAACAAATACATGATGTCCGTAAATCCAACGAAACGTATATAAGAAACCTTCATCTACCAATCAGGTAAGCCGTTTTACTGCTACGTCATAGCGATTATTTGTACAGTGCAACCTCGCGCCAGTAGGTCGCAGTAACAGGAGAGATAGGCGATGACCAATTCATTGTATGGCTCTGTATAGGTGTCAGATAAAGTGCGATATGAGAAATCTCAATATCACGAAAATACAAACGAACCGGAAATCGGTTATTAGGGTCGCCATTGTTGTTTTTAGCGTTTTCGTTTTGATGAAAATAAATGATAGTTTGTAATGTGACCTTTAAATTAGTTGACAATAATGTAACCATTATATGTTAAATGCACTTGAATAGCTTGGCGTAAAGATGTACAGAGTAGTATATTGATTGCAACATCACTTGCGCTTAGCAAATGTCATAGATGGCAGTACACTACTATTTTCCACTGAATTGACCATATCCGTGCTGCGAGTTATCCTTACCTCATCAACATTTGTAGCAGCATACTATAATGTTGATTGACACAATTACTTCCATCCGTATTCACACTGAGATTACATTACCACCATAATACATGTATATGACCGCGCCTAATTTCCCGAATAGCAGGCTGCATACGACATCCGAGTGAGGGTGGATTCACTATTGTCCACACAATATAATAGAGGTTTATTTAGGAAAGTATTTTTCACGTAATTATTAAATATCACCAACTTATAATATCAACTTTTATATAAGGTATGACAGGAACAATAAACTACAATGACATATCATAATCATACAGACGACCACTTAACAGTCACACAATTTTAACAAATGTTAGTAATTAAGAAATAGAGGCCCGTCAATGGTACAATAATGAAAATCATAACTTTCCTAATCAGAATGACATCACATTATGTATATTTCATAGTACATGTATATATTGTATTGGCTACCAGCAGTCTGTTGTGCCATTCCACCGTTAACTGTAATTGATTTATTGATTGCCTAAGACAGGTTTTCTCTTGAGCACCATAGTAATAACAAACATGCAAGCAATATGACAATGCAAGCATTATGATTTATAGTTGACATGAGCATACGCTTTATACAGAGCCTCAACTTTGCAACGGATATCCTAGAACATCGTCGTTAAGAACACGATTAGCGCTCTGAATTCAGAGCATTTGTACATATTTCGTTACATATAGAATAGAAGCTCATAAATATGAAATATATAATGATGCCTCGTTGAATACATCGATTACTGCTGTCTCCCTACCGTACTTAGTGGATACACAAGGGCATGCGTGTTCTTGTTTTCCAGGTGTCTAGTGTCTACATGATTTATACTTTTCAGTTTACACTGGCTTAAAACATGTGATAATATTGCATGTAAAGAAACAACCCGGTTTGCTGAGTTTCCGGAGGAGGAAACTTTAGTTATTACAATGACTAAATTACTTAGAATAACCAGTCGCTGTGTCAACTCGCACACTGACTTCTGGATATACATGAGTTTATCATAGGATATGCAAATATTTTTTCTCGGAAATGAATGCCCTTTCTTTATTCTGATTATATATCAGGTTCACACGAATATGAAGACTCATTTGATGGAAACATGTGAAGTGAATTGCAGATATCATTGTAGCTACTAGTAATATGTGTTTGCATATACCGGTACAAACCGATGAGAATTTCACCGACGAAAATAATTCAGTCTATGCACATTTCAGGAATATCATCTCCTTCAAAAGTACATTAGCAGGGCCGTAAAAGATGGTTAGACTCGTATAGCACAGACATTATTCCCTGATATGGGATACTCATGAGCACTATATAAACCCATTTAATGTATGTGAATAATAAGTCAAGTGAGCGAATCCTTATAACCACAATGGAAATTATTTCAAAGAATGTTAAAAAATGTGTGTACATAATTTAATTAAGCCAAATATCTATCTATCTGGCTTTGTCACATTTCAGGTTGATCCTGGGGAAATCGTTTTATTTTGCAGGCTATCTTGAAATAATAATTGTTTTATACACAGTATTAGGCAATATTAATTATATCTGAACATGTTGAATTCTTTGGTACTATTAAGCAAAATAATGAACTTGTGCATCAAACTAAGTGTTTTAACATATTTTGTTCACATGAAAAGGCGGTTTGGTTTGGCCATTTTGAAATTTAAAGATACTAGTGTATGCGAAACGGTATCAATATATTTCTTACTAGATACCCTGAGGTGACACTATAGTCATAGATACATACATTTACGCATTATACGTGTCAAATAGACTAGCCTATCTGAAAACGTATCTTTCTGGCGGCCATCTTGAAAATATGACCGCCTTGCGTGGAAAAAAATAATATTTTTCTACTAGTAGCATGTAGAATAGCTATTAGTTCGATCTTCTGAGCAGTTTATATAATTACCGGGTCAATTGGAACTTCAGATTATACATTCAAGTTCATAAAAGCATCAGGTACCAAACATTAACATGCGGTGCCGGATTCTTATACATATGTGAACATTTGCCCCCGGACTAATAATTTGGCAACCAATCTAATCGTCACAGAATGCTTTTCAGACTAGTCCATTCATGAATATGGGGTGTTTTCGCGCTCAAAAATATGAAAATTACTTGCAAAAAGGGCAGATCATGATGAGACGGCTCGTTACGGTCAGGTATAGAACGGGGTCCTTAAAGGTAGTTATCTTTCTATAAAATGTGTTTCCTAACGTTCTGGTAACTCCCTTGCTACTTAGTACTGAGGGGCGGATCTGGAGGGGGGGGGGGGGGGTGGGTGGAGGGGGTCCGGGGTTGCAATCGTTCCCCCCCCCCCGCGCCCCCCCCCCCGCGTTCAGCCACGAAGTTTACATAGATCACAGTTTACCACTAGTTGGAGTCTGAATTTAAATTCCGTAAAACACAGGAAAGTGCATTTCGAAATTTCGAAGAGCTCGAAAATTGGACAACCCCCTAGTTGCGAACGGTAACTCCTGCAATTACTCCCGTACCGTCCGTAGCTAGCTGTACGGGAGTAATTGCAAGAGTTACATTCGCAACTAGACACCCCCGTTCCCCAAATGCTGGATCCGCCCTTGGTACTGTATAGCAGTCGTACAGATGGAATGTCAACTATTTCTACATTTAAAACTGCTACTATGCGTGTCAAATGTGTAATGTTTCATTACTGAATTTTACTGAATTACCATATGTAAACTAACGAATAAAGCACGCAGTCTGAATTATTTAATTATATATTTACATTATAGTCAATGTTTTGTCCTACTGACCCATTAAACAATAGTTAACTAAACTGTCACCAGTAGCCCATTTCATCAACATTGCAAAGTATACTTTACTAGCAAAGTATACTTTGAGGGAGAAATTTTCAATTTTTTTAAAAATTTATTAATTTTTATTATACTGAATTTATTACATTATCACAGCCATTTAATGGCTGTGATAATGTAATAAATTCAGTATAATAATTCTGCATACTTTTAATCATGAAATATATGCATTTGTTAGTTCTATGTGAAATAATGCATTTCTGGAAAAATAAATGATTACTCCCTCAAAGTATACTTTGCTAGTAAAGTATACTTTGCAATGTTGATGAAATCGGCCACAGAGGTATCGGACCAGTTTATTGGAAAGATACCTCGCCGCCATTATGGCGACTTGCGAGGTCATATAAATTTAATTTGTTGAATATCATCCGAATTTTGGGGGAAAATATTGCGGTGTGTGTGTCTTATTTTATTTTTTATTAACATTTGTTGTAAACAGTGTTACCAAACAATAATTAATTATTTATCTTGAACTATATTCACATAAACAATAATCTGGCATTACTGTTTAGGGGAGGGTGGGGATTATATACAGTAAATTAATTTGATATTGCCTGATGATTTCTGAACAGAGCCACGAAACACACAGGTTGAAGTAACGAACCAATGCATATACATACATTAAATATACCTAAACACATCAAGAAGTGAGACAAACATAAGCTAACAATTTTTTATAACACATTAATGTGCATAGGATGGAATAAATACTTTTATTTTTATATACCTACCCATGAAATACATAGTTATACGATGTAAATAAAAGTCATATGTTCTCATCGGTGAAATAAACAACTTCCGGTGAAAACACGACTACTTCCGCTATCAATATTCATATTCTGTATTTAGAAGGAAAACAGCGCAAATAGGCTGAAAATACACATTCATTACCTACCGTATACAGTCTAAAAAACTGCTAATTTCCATGGAGCGGTATATAATAAATAGAATACATGTATTCATATTTTTGCAACGAATATGACCATATATGTTCATCTCGTGGTGTGACATGTCAGTGCCTATCTCGTGGTGTGAAATGTCCATATGTCACTTGTGCCTAACGGCACTCGTGAAATACGGACATTTCACACCACTCGATGAACATATACGGTCATATTCGTTGCAAAAATATGAATATCCTCTATTTATTTAGCTTTATTTTCTTCACTTATTGATGCTTTTGTTGTATATTGAATGTGTAGGCTAATGTGTCATTTCAACCTGTGGCCGGACACACACCACACCTGACACACCTATGCTGTGTATTGAGGTCGTGGATTGAGGGAGCAACTGCTGATTAGATTCAGCCATTGTTTTTTCGGCTCATTATCTCCTATGCACATAGAGTAGGACACAGGTGTGGTGTGTATTGAGGTCGTGTATTGAGGGAGCAACTGCTGATTAGATTCAGCCATTGTTTTTTCGGCTCATTATCTCCTATGCACATAGAGTAGGATAGTAATGTTGGTTTATTGTCGTCGGTGCGATGGTGTGGGTGTTTGGTCAATAATAGTTGTTGTTTTTCATACACGGTGAAACGTTTGGATAGTAAATTCAATAAGATGTAATTTATCGGGGTATAAACTTGGAAAAGTCGCGGGAATACTGGACGAAGCGATAAAAAATTACATTTTTTTCGAAAATTGTATTTTTTTAAGGCCTCGTCCAGTATTCCGGCGACTTTTCCAAGTTTATATCCCCGATAAATTCCACAAAAAGGGGCCATTCATTCCTTATAATTCCAGCATTTGAAATTAATTCATCAAGAAAATGTGTTTATTTTCCGTTTTCTTAAGAATTATTTTAACTGCGTCTCACGGTTACGGAAAGTAGTTCGGCATGGGAGTTTACTGGAATATAAATTTTGGACAGAGAGTTGCTACGGGCCAATCAAATGTTAGAGAATTGTGTAAATATTTTTGTGCTGGAATTATTACATTATCACAGCCAAAATGGCTGTGATAATGTAATAAATTCAGTATAATAAATGTGTAGCTGGGTTTCAGACATCACCACTGTGGGTGTCTTCATATATGTTGTTAATATGTATGTTTCATTTGAAATATACTCGATTGATGATGAGCATCAATTTTAATTGTTAGATTATATAAGTTAGATCGGAAGATGTTCAGTGTGAGAAGCCATGTACACTTCCATGTGTTTTCAAATTGATTCACGTAGTACAACAATGGCACATCCTTGAGCTCGCGTGAACTGTCTGACATGTGACACACATATTTGTTGAGTGTCATATCTGTCAAAATACAAACAAACGCGAACTTTATTTATATACATGTACTTGCTTCTGATAATTATCAAAATATATGTAAAGTGTGCGAAGCCACATACACTGACTGTATATTTTGGGATTTTCATTCTTCCCTGCACATGAAATATGGGATTTGACCCTGTCAACAGACCTAAAATGACTTTAGCTGATGATAAGCCATTACACATCATTATATAAATAAATAATACGCATTAGTAATATTGTGGGGCTAACCTAGTTTCAGTACTTTGATTCATATCTCCGTGTTCTGGATGGTTGATTGTGGCACCATGTGGCTCTGTCTGGCCGCCGATTAACGCGGATTGGTAGGGATTGAATATCAAGGTGTATGCTCACGTGGTACTAACAACAACAACAAGTACCGATTCAAAGTACGTATTCTTTTATAGTGTCATTATTACGTAACGGATTTTGATGAAATATGACGCATCAAACGTGTCTTGTTAAGCTGCATTTGGTGGTCTCTGTATTTTCGCCCAAACTTATATCATTTTTGCGAAGAATCGATTTCCGTGTCTCCGACACGGAAATCGATTCTGACGCGTTTGCTGCGCCATATTTCATCAAAATCCGTTGCATATTAAGGAAAATATCAAATAATACTTACTTTGGAGTGGGCGGCATTGTTGTTGTTGTAACCACGTGATAATGCACCTTGAATATGCACATGGGTTAGATTATACCATCTCTATATTATTATTATTCTCATACCCACGTTTTGAAGAAAAAAAGAGCTTTGAAGCGACCCAGCCAGCGAAGCATCGTTATACACACTTGTATATTGCATATTCCTCGCTTCGAATGTACCGCCATAGTTTCGTGCCCCTCCCACTCGTAAGCCCCACCCATGCTTCGTGCCCACCTGCTGTGTGACTCCCACCATAGTGTTGTGCCCCTCCCACCACTGCTGTGTGTTCCCCACCCCTGCATCGCCGAATCCCACTCCCCACATGTATAACGAGATTTCGGTTTCGAGAAGCTTTTCAACAGGAACTGAATGAACTACATGTAATCTATGAGCTAGGATCTGAAAAATAAATCCACCGCCACCGCGCAATTCATCAAAATCAACCTTGAAATATCTCAATATCTCAAATAAACGACGTCGAATGTTGGCGAAAACGTCAGAGCAGACGCGGAATTCTATTCCGCATTTACTAAATGCTAATTAATTTACGCATCAAAGATGAGAGTGCCCCTTTCACAATAATAACATATCCGTATTTTCTCGAGCGATCAATTAAACACTGACAATGTAGCACTCGGGTTATTGCGGGGTAATTGAACTCGTATGGCGAATACTGGTCAGATATTATAGCTAATTAACGTCTCGACGATTATATGTAGCACAATTATATTAACCCAATTCAAGGAATGATATGTATTCTTGTTTGTAAAACTTGTAGACTTGCAACTTATATAATCACTTGCAATAAATACACGACTGGTGGCAAATACATTCATTTTAGGATATAGTTTCTGACTTAATAGAATAATACAGGATAGTACTCACGTTGACCAAATTTGCGGATTTGTCTGTGTTTTGCTGATTTTTAAAATGTTATAATTTAGCTTATCTTATTCTTCATCAAAGTACCGGTATATATAATGGCCACCACTGATGCTTTGGTCCGATTGAGCGGACAGTTCATATAATATAGGTGATCAAAGCATATAGTTTGGATGAGAAATAAGAAAAGAAAAAACAATTTTGGACCAAAATCTGCGCATTTTATTTTTTTGATGATTTCCGTCAACCAGTCAATATTCCATTATCATCTTCCTAACAATACATATTTAGTACACAGTGACGATCATGATCCTGTTCATACATTGCGTTGTTCCACATGACAATAAATCGCTGTGTCGTATGCTCAAAATGTATAGTATTGTACTGTCAAAAGTATGTACAGAGCAACTACTTACCTGGGTTGATGCTTTCTTCTGTATAATCCTTTCAATGGAATACAGCTCTGGTAGAATAGACGTACTTGACATATGCGATTTACGGAAAATATCGGGTATGCATTCTCCTTTATTTAACGATTTGTAATTGACAGTGTTTCTCTTGCGAAGAGACATGGATTCAGTCATGGTGACAGATTAGTGATTCGGCATATGTCTATGATGTCAGACCAAATGACACTTTAGACAGACCAATGAAATCGTGGTTGTGGACATACACGACACCATAATGCGTTTCACAAAGTACGACTGAAGTGTGAATACGGTTGCAGATGCCGTGTCCATTAACACATTCTTGCGAACATGTACACGGCCATATTGTACCCAGATCTGCTGTTACGTCTCAAGAGATTCAGGATGGTTGTCGCTATTTTCCCCACATGCTGATAATTATAATTTCAAACCTCAAGCAGGGACAACTTGAACACGCAGCATGTTAATAGATAACACCATACATACGTGTAACACCATAACACCATACAAACGCATTTCACGTGTACAAATGTACTACATGTTATTTCTCACCAGTGTAGAGAAATATCACTACCCGGGAATGCTGTTTGATCTGTGGCTACATCTGTCGCGTATCAAGTGTCAAATTCCTTTGGTGGATTTTTTAAATATTATTTTATTCATCGTAGTTTGCACGCACATTATCGACCTTAACATCCAAGAGAAATTAAACAACACATACGATTAAACCAACATAATACATGTACATGCGCCATGACAAATGCCATACAACATAATTTATTAATTATTTATTTTACTACATATATACATTATTTGTCAACATTATACAAACAAATACAGTGTTAACATATTGGTTATATAACATATCATCTGCACAATATAACGATAGCAATAACATGGCCAATTTATATGCATCCGATAAATATATTAGACTTAGAAATATCGCCCAAGAAAAGGATTTCGTTACTTTCAAAAGAAAATGGAAGCAACTGAGCACTTTACTAAATCATAATCTATGATGATAATTGCTCTACATGCACATGTTGGTTCTTCTGGCATGTCCTCATATATATAGCAGACAGTCGTTAAGCTACGTCATTTCTGGTCACGATGTCATATTTTTTTTCAAATATGTCATCGAATAAGAAACGTTCAATAATGACTATTATTTTCCGAAATTTATTTGAGCTAACAGCAAACAACACGGAAACGCTAGCCCTTCACATTCCGCCTTCCTTCAACAATATGCATACATAATTACGTTACGTGGACCGCAATCCAAAACATGAAATTACTACTGCAACACGAGTCATACGCATTATTTTCATACTGTGTCTTTGGTTAATGGAAAACAATTGGTATTGTGATATGGTGGAGCGTTTCCGAATCGAGGGAGCGTGATGAAAGTGTTGATTTATGGACAACAAACACGTGTTATTTTCCTTTTTTGGTGGGGATATCGAGTAAATACCGACTAAATGATCCGTGGAAAGTGTCAGCTCCCTACATGTAGGATATGACATGTTTTATGGCATTTTCTGATCAGGCTCCCTGGATCCAAAATTCACGTACAAACAGATTTTATCTTTGCAAGCGAATTATTCAGAACATATGTTGTCATTAGTATTGTGGGTGTGATCGTTGGACATCATATTCATTTCTGCGTCTGTACATACCAGATACGTTGCTGATAATGTCCTGTAAGATGTGCAATATTTAATTAAACTGACACTTACCTACTGGCGTTCCGCGACGCCATCTTGGCGATATGTATATACCATGTCTGCACCGTATCACGAAATCTCTCCACCATATCACAATACCGACAGTGAATATAGAGTCGGTTAGGTGTCGGAATTTGGCTCATCCCCAAATACTGGGAACATGTACACCCAATCGCATTGCTTTTGCAGGCGATTAAAATCAGCTATCAACATGCAGTATAGTAGTAGTAGAGATTGAGCACACAAGTCTACGTCGTTACAACCACTGGTGCGGTACCCCGCGCCGGCTTATAATATTTCACGTCGAAAGACGCTCCTGACGAATTCAGAATACTAGTATAATGCATAAACACATTTTCATCTTGTAACCGGCGCAAGTGATTTGCACCGGTTACTAGACAAACATGTGTTTATGCAATAGCCCTAAAGTAGAGCTGAGTGACATCGCGTCAGGAAACCGGTGCTTTTTTCGACGTGAAACATTTTACACCGGCTGGGAGTGCAGTACCAGAGACAAGGTGCTGACACAACCGACGTGCTGCGGACGCTGTGTGTTTGCGGGAAATATAATTATACCAAAAGATAAAATGGGGCTGTGACTGGAGAAATGGGGATTATGGGTTTTGCGACCAGTGTAGATCCAGATCAGACTGTGCATCCGCACAGTCTGATCATGATCTACACTGTTCGCCATTCCATCAATGAAACACCAGTCACGCTTCTAACAACAAACACAGATTAATATCAGGCTACAGGAGTGCGCTATTTGATCATGAGCTACACTGGTTACAAATCCCATAAGCCATATTTCTCCGGTCACAGCCACACATCACTACACAAATAATCCGAGGATTCAAAGGTTATCAATTACTGAGAGGAACCATCATTCATATAATCAAACCTCCAACATCAAACCACTTGTGTCATGATACGATATGCATGCTACAATATTAAAGGTACATGACCACTCAATAGGCACACACTGTTCTTTATAGGAATTAAATAAGTGTGTAATTGTGTCACTATTATACCAGTTCTGAAATTTACAAGTGCCGCTGCTATACATATATAATCATTTATTAATATGTCTTTTACTGATAGTGATTCGCGGTGGTATCAGGCTATTTTCAGATGCAAATGAGGCATGACATTTTTGTTAGCCGATCTATAAATAGATCGGCTATATATTGGTTATCCATCGGTTTGTGAAAAAGTTTGTAACCACCCTTTTCTCCTATATTCGGTAATCTACAAACGCGAAATTTGTTGTATCACTTCCAAACTACATCAACCGGATAATTGTTCATGTTTGGCCATTATCTCTGTTTAAAACTTTACATAAGCGAAATAAAACAATTTGGCTCTAAATCAACGTTTTAACTACAATAGTTCGGCGGTTTGCAAATTGGCTATAAATAAAGTTTTGACGTCACAAACCGGAAGCTCCGCCATGTTCCAATATCTCGATACACAAATAAAAACACGTCGAAGTTTGACCTAAATTCAGTTAGTTAGACGCATATAACGGTTGTGAAGTGTTCTATATACGGATATAGTCATCGTAAAGATC
Organism: Conchocele bisecta; assembly: GCA_029237695.1. Taxonomy (NCBI): domain Eukaryota; kingdom Metazoa; phylum Mollusca; class Bivalvia; order Lucinida; family Thyasiridae; genus Conchocele; species Conchocele bisecta. The sequence continues at coordinate 15,838,614 of CM055265.1, forward strand.
GCGAAAGGACACTGGAATAGTATAGATTGCCTGCAGTAATCACAAATCAAGGTGTGGAATGCGAGAAACTGAGTTCGGATCGGACACGTGAATTTCGGGCTAGAAATTATTGGACAAGAATTTGGACACAAGAATATCCAAAATGTTCGGGTGTCAATGGTAAGTCCTTGATATTATAAATAATCCGATAGTTCTACTTGTCAGCTGGTGAGATAATGAAAGCTGGTGTAATCATTATATTGTGTCTGAACCCCACCCTGAGCTCCAGATAAGCTGCGTATTTGCGTAAATACCCAATTAAAATTGCCAAAAACCCAATTGAAATCAGAAGTAGTGAGTATCAAAAAGCAATGAGAACACTTGTGGTACCTTTATCATGCTGCAAAAAACAATAAACAGGCCATCAATATAGCATATTTTTCTTATTTTTCCATGAAAAAACATCTTGGTATTTCATTAGAATTGTCTCCAAGGAGATAATTGTCTCCAAGGGGACAATTCTAATGAAATGCCAAGATATGTTTTCATTTCGAAGCAAACTATTCAATAATTGCTGTCTGTTAATGTGTAAACAGTAGTGTTATTTTAGTCTACCCCATTGCAATTTTGAAATACCCAATTGCTTCAGAAATGATGGAGTAACAATACTCAATTACTAATTTCTTATCTGGAGCCCTGTTAGGATATCAATTGTGTTGGGAAGCCCCTATTATTGTCCCAATAGTTCGGGTTATTACAGTAATCCTGGCCAGTCTCAATGTGATGGTTCAAATGAACAGCATTTCCTGTTTCTTCGGTTTCGTCTCTGGAAACCCGCGATTTATCACATTTAATACCATAGTGTTTGTTTGTTTATTTATTTGCAGCCTATCAACAGCTAAGGTCATACAAGGCCGGCCAAACGGGTTCGATCCCATTTTCACCTGCTGCATTGGGGGGAAAATACCGAAATCAGAACGTATTTTCTGCGTATTTGTATATAAGCTGCGTATTTGCGTAAATTCCCAATTAAAATTGCCAAAAACCCAATTGAAATCAGAAGTAGTGAGTATCAAAAGCAATGAGCACACTTGTGGTACCTTTATCATGCTGCAGAAAACAATAAACAGATCACAATATAGCATATTTTTTCATGACAACACATCCAAGGAGACAATTCTAATGAAGTGCCAAGACATGTTTTCATTTCGAAACAAACTATTCAATAATTGCTGTCTGTTGATGTGTAAACAGCAGTGTGATTTAATTTTACCCAATTAAAATTTTGAAATACCCAATTGCTTCAGAACTGATGGAGTAACACTACTCAATAATAATTCCTTATCTGGAGCGCTGCGGCCACCCACTGACTTATAATGTTTGACACCCGTGCTGTCACTGTACATAACATGCTTAAGACGTGCGAGATGGTGTATTTTGATGGACTTCAGACAATAAAAAAATGCAGTTTGTGTGGAATTTCATGAAAAATGTTTACAGATTTTGCGATATTTTCTGTACATCATGCCAAACGTTGATGAAATTCTCAGCAAATGCAGAATGTCACCATGTTGTCACCATTCAATGTTATTTATGAAAGATATTGTAAATTTTGTAAATATATTTCATCAAAGTGCACACTTGTTTGTACATGCAAAATCACATGGCGCATGTCATATGTATAACATTTGTCATAAATTGTCAATATTTCAGTGATATTTCATGAGACTTAGAGTACACCTTTTCTTTTTTATTTCTCCTCAAAAGTGCATGTAAATGTTGTGACCACTCATCTGAACCGTCTCCGCAAGAATGTTCAGATGGTGTATGCAACATATACTTCCGAGAAGAAATAATAAAAAATAAGTTATTATATTGTAACTAATTGTGCAAAGTTACAATATCCGACAAGTACACATGTATATATTTGTTTTTAATATATATCATGTATATGTTTCAGGAAAGAAGGCAGAGTTGTATCACAGACCTAGAATAAATAGACTGGCGACTCCGTGAAATTACAACGAGATCCCGCATGTTCTCGTGGCGCCGAGATTTTAGCGCGAGTTCATCGAGCACCTGTCGCGCACTCATCGATAACGTAACCAATATAAACAATATGGCGGCTAGGTTAATAATCGATAATCGACTGGTATAAATCCGATGCGATAAACTGTCGCTGTTTGTCAACAAAGCGATTTTAAAACAAACACCCAACAAGTAACTAGTTTAGTTTACCTGTTCTTTGGAAATTAATTATTCCAGCAAAGTCTCGTCTCGCATATATAGGACAACACTAGAGACAAATGCGTTGTTCCTTGAGCAAGACACTTTACGCACACTGCCTCAGTATGTCCAGGTGTAAATGGGATCCGGCAAATTAAAGGGAAAGGTCAACTGTATTTTATTGTATGTACATATGAATAAAATAGTCTCCTCATCATCCTCATGATCCTGTATATACTGCATTAACGCAAATCAGACTGACGGACACACCGCGCTATACCATACAGGCGCGTCGGAAGGCAGATGATATCACAGGTGGAATACTCGGACCTGTGATACAAAGAAAATGACCATTACAAATAAATTCATTATCCCACCCACTTGGTCTCATACAGTACTATCTATTAACGTCATGTACAGTACGATACCAGATGGGTGGGGTAATGGGATTACTAGGCATTTATTTTTGGCGAAGCGCATCGTAGGGCGAGGGGTTTGGGAGTCCTAAATATACATAAAAGCACCAATAAGTTATACAAAAAATAAGCTAACATTTTTAAACTCCATCTTATAACACATTACGATGTTATAAGAGGGAGTAATAAATGTTTAGCTTATTTTGTTTACACTTATTGATGCTTCTATGTATATTTAATGTATGTATGAACCTTCGTCCGTTACTTCAACCTGTTGGTACTACCAGCTTGTCTATATTGGGCCACATGCGAATAAAAAGCACCTTACAACATGTGATACCAGCGAAGTCCCAACAATCTGATTCAATCAATCACACTCGATCAATCTGTCAGGTACCAACACCAATTCAATTGATTCCGGCTATGCTACATGTAATGTAATGTGCAACATAGTTGTGCAACAGGTTGGAAAAAAATACTTTACGATGTTTGCAACCAGCATAGTCTCAAACCAGCCGGACCAGGGCCTACGCCATTCAACATCCAGTTACTGATGGGTTTTAGACATCCCAGCAACTGCTAAGGTCATATAGAGACGGGACCACAGTATTAAAGTCTCATCAGACAGACTAGTGGGATAGAAATAGTATGCAAGTATTTTTCACGCCTATGACGAGGACTGAACTCACAACCTCTGGTTTCCAATACCAGATCTCCTACTACGGCATCGCCCATCCCCATTCAGTGACTGAAGTAATTGTGCTGTCATTAGCAAAACGGTTAGACCAGAAGTGCAATGTTGCTGCGTGCAAGACGATCAGGATCTAAAATTGCTGCCAATGTCTTCCCGTTCCTTTGATCAGTGGGTGACCAATTTGTTTACAGTACATGTACACAGAGCTCAAGTAAAGTCTTGTATTGGTGTGTTTTATGCCTTTATTTACCTGAATGCGATTGATTTTCAAAGGTGGGAATATAATGTATGCACACTAATTTGAAACTACTATTTGACTTTCAAACTGAGGAGTAAACATGTTCTACTAAAATTGAGAATTCACTTAATTGAGCCGACAAAAGCAAACAAGTGCATGTCCTACCAAAACAAAAACCATGTGATCCATTTTCAAAAATAAAATATGCAACAAATTTGAAATCAGGGGGTGTCTTTAGACACAATGCTTATCTGGAGCTCTGTGTACATGAACTTCTATGTGCAGATGCACAGGAGGGATAACACATCTTTCAGTTGAACAAAGTATTTTTTATTTTCATTACATTAGTATATTCAACATAATTAAGTAGTAACTACAGTATACACAACCTTTGATACACCGGTCACATAAGGTATTTCCTCTTCTCATCATATTTTAAATGTACATACTTACCTTGTTGTATGAAGATTATACTTATCAACAAATTAATTTGATTTAGTGGTGTTAACGACCTGCCAACAGCTAAGGTTATTTTAGTTGGATTTGATTCCATATTTCACCTGTTGTGATGGTGCCAGGTCCTCACCACATTATAGTCACTTAACCCCAACCCTAAAAGTATTATGAGTAGTACTTATCTTACTACTTTTATAATGGGCACAACAATATTCAAATCTCAAGTAACACGGAAGCCAGAAATGTACCAGGGATGTCCTGATTCTGATAAGGATGAAACTCATGAAACCGCCATCCCTGAACGACTCAATTCTGGTGATTTATTACCATATGTAATTCAACTGCATATCTGTGTTATATCACATCAATATTACTCCAGTAGTTACAGAGCTAATTAGGAAAATGCTTGTTACTAATCAAGTTGAAAATTCACTTATATGAGCTGAAGAAAAAGTAAACGTTTTTTCTTTAGATTTTTTACAGATCAAATAAGTGATGTTTGAACTTAATTCCCTATATTATATCAGAAAAATATGTGTAATAGTTATAGTTCACATATTGAATTTGCAATAAATTAATTTCGAGCGAGCTCAGCGAGTGAAGAAATTAGTTTATTAAAAATTAAATCAATATGTGAACTACCGTATAACTATATAATTGTTGGCCCAGCCTCTTCGCGTGCACACCAAGCATCGCCCATAAACGTGCTTTCGAATGGCAATACTACTACGCGATTGACGATTTGACACTGAATCGATCGATCCCACGCAGTAAAATGGTTAGCGTCACAGGAAATTATGTCAACAAGGTCTTGTCTAAATATAGCTCTCCAAGTATTGACACATTTAATGATTAATTGAGATGAAAAGCTGTGCTTTCATTGGTCAAGAAACTAGGGCAAACAATAAATTCATCAATTCATTTGCAAAATAAAATATGCATCAAACTTGAAATCGGTGGGTATATAGACACACAGCTTATCTGGAGCCCTAATGATTTACACCAACCAAAGTGCACAATGAAGTAAATTCAAAGAAAACAGCACAAGCATCGTGTTAACATGATGTTATCAAACTGGGGCACCGTTTCACTAAATTTCATATGATAGGATTAATGAGCCACATTGATGTGTTGTAAAATTATAAAATATTTGTACGGACATATTGTATCGTACAAAGTTAAGTGAAATGTGCCCCAGAAAGATAATGTACAACGATCAGAACTGAACGGTTGAATAATTTTATGGAAAATGAGACTCGATAGTTTCTGAGACACTTCTTTCAAATACTTAACCCTTTCAACATTACAGACCTCTATAGCTGTGTTTACCAACAGTGTAGATTCAGATGAGCCGGCTCGTAACGGGTCGTCTCATCAGGATCTGCAATTTTTGCAAGTAATTTCCATATTTTTAGACCCCATTTTTATAAATACTGTCGACTAATGTCGAAAATCATTGTGTGTACAAAAATTAACATATCAAACTCAATTTCAGTCATTTATGTTTGAAAGGGTTAAAAGCACAAATCCTGACATTTTCCATTTCAATTGTATAGGTAAGAAAATCCAATAATCGAAGATGGTGAAACTGTGATGTCTGTATCATTGCAGGCAACTCTGTACACCATAACCGTCCGTCACTGTAGGCGATAGAGAAAGAAGTCCTCTTTATGGAACTCCTGGAAACGAAAAGAATTAACACGGTTTTAACCAGTTCACGCCTAAATAAGTGGCATAGACTTGCTCCTGCTAAAGAATAGGACTACTGTATAATCCAAAATATTTGAACACAATTTATTCTAGGAGACACTAATAAATATCTGTTTTTGTTCACAATAAAGAGTGTCCCAATGTTTAGCGCTGTAGTTCATTAATATCATGAGGCGGATCAGGGGTGGAGTGCGAAATTAAAATATTATACGGATGATGAAAAACATGCACATGACGTTTGAATGGAATCACTCATATGGTAAAGTTGTAGCAGAATGAATCTACTGAATCGAAATGTAAAATCTACTCCACGGGAAAGTTATTTTTTACGTTGACACATTGAAATCATGTAAAAAGTGGATAAATGGCGTTCATGACATGTAATGTCTCTGGTCATAAGAGTAACAAAGAATATAAAAAATACTACCATTATAATATGCTTTGCAAACAAAATCAACAACAAAGTTTTGCGCACTACAGTATTGCAATAGCTGATTCAGATTCACATTGAAATCACGTGAAAAGTGGATAAATATCATGAAATATAGTCTCTGGATAGCAGAGCAACAGAAATTTACAGATGGCAATACTGTTTACTGCACAATACTACAATTATGATATGCTTTGCCAAAAAAATCAACAACTTTAATAAAATGAAACAAAAGTGTTGCGCATTACAATATTGCAATAGCCGAATCAAGTTCACATTGAAATTACGTGAAAAGTGGATAAATAGCATGAAGTATAAAGTCTCTGAATAGCAGAGCAACAGAGAATTACAAATGGCAATACCGTTTACTGCACAATGCGACCATTATAATATGCTTTGCAAAAATAAATCAACAACTTTAATAAAATGAAACAAAAGTTTTGCGTACTACAGTATTGCAATAGCCGATTCAGATTCACATTGAAATTACGTGAACAGTGGATAAATAGCATGCAATATAAAGTCTCTGGATAGCAGAGCAACAGAGAATTACAAATGGAAATACTGTTTACTGCACAATACTACCATAATATGCTTTGCCAAACAAATCAACAACTTGAATAAAATGAAACAAAAGTTTTGCGCACTACAGTATTGCAATAGCCGATTCAGGTTCACATTGAAACTACATGTACGTGAAAAGTGGATAAATAGCATGAAATAGAAAGTCTCTGGATAGCAGAGCAACAGAGAATTACAAATGGCAATACTGTTTACTGCACAATACTACCATAATCATATACTTTGCCAAACAAATCAACAACTTTAATAAAATGAAACAAAAGTCTTGCGCACTACAGTATTGCAATAGCCGATTCAGATGCACATTGAAATTACGTGAAAAGTGGATAAATAGCATGAAATATAAAGTCGCTGGATAGCAGAACAACAGAGAATTACAAATGGCAATACTGTTTACTGCACAATACTACCATTATAATATGCTTTGCCAAAACAAAATCAACAACTTTAATAAAATGAAACAAAAGTTTTGCGCACTACAGTATTGCAATAGCCGATTCAGATTCACATTGAAATTACGTGAAAAGTGGATAAATAGCATGACAAATAAAGTCTCTGGATAGCAGAGCAACAGACAATTACAAATGGCAATACTGTTTACTGCACAATACTACCATTATAATATGCTTTGCGAAACAATTCAACAACTTTAATAAAATGAAACAAAAGTTTTGCGCACTACAGTATTGCAACAGCCGATTCAGATTCACATTAAAATGCGTGAAAAGTGGATAAGGAGCATGAAATATAAAGTCTCTGGACATAATTAAGGGCAACAGAGAATTACAAATGGCAATAATGTTTACCGCACAATACTACCATTATAATATGCTTTGCAAAAAAAATAAACAACTTCAATAAAATGAAAGTTTTGCGTGCTACAATATAGCTACAATATTGCAATAGCAGATTCTGCTTCACATAGAAATCACGTGAAAAGTGGACAAATAGAATGAAATAAAAAATAAAGTCTAACTAAACAGATAGAGAATTGGGAGGATAATACAATTATAATTTATAAATAGCTGTATGCACTATTCGATGCGTGTCATGCATATATTAATTGTACCATACATCATAACATTATTGAAAATTTGCTGCCGACTACTGGTACAGTCGGTTAATGGGTTCAAACCTGTATAAATTGTAAACAAATGAGCAGACTTTATATTGTTTTACGCGGTGTCATACTCTCTTACAGATGCCAATTAACATGATAATTATTTGTTTGTGTTGTCTTACAAGTGTTTATTAAATCATTTGGATGGGAAATCATCGAGCAGGCGGATATTCAGCGTTGTTTTAGCAGATATTTGCTGGCGTAAACAAGCGTAAACAAAACACTATTTGTACTTTAGTAGGCCCCTAGTGGTTCCTACGTTAGGAATAGTACTTCGCGTTGCTTTTTTAGATGTTATACTGCTGGGAACACTACCCTAGGCCGTGATCGTTCAGGTTCTTTTATGATATAGTCCCAAAGTAACAGAAACGGGTTACATGAGTGTCACCACCCTTGAAATTACATGGGAGTGACTGCTTATTAGGCGGTGAACTGAGCAGGTAGTAAGTGGCGTATGCGCTCTTGTTTGAGGAGTGGGTGGGGTAAGTGAAGTCACATTGAAGTGCCGTACGTATGACTTGTTGAACTTGTCAACTAGAGATCACATCCTAAAAGCTCTCTATTTGACCATTTAATCACATTTGTCTTCAATCTACTTGAGTACCAGACAGTGAACGGCTGTGCCATGCAGTGAACTGTTTAAGGGGGGAGTGAATGGCTCACTTGGCAGTGAACTGCTTAAGTGGGAGTGAGCTGCTGACCGGGCAGTAAACTGCTTAAGTGGGGTGAACTGCTGACCGGGCAGTAAACTGCTTAAGTGGGATGAACTACTGACCGGGCAGTAAACTGCTTAAGTGGGCGGTGAACTGCTAACCGGGCAGTACTGGATACAACCAGTATGAGCTAGTGTGCTCTTGTTTGAGGAGTGGGTGGGGAAGTAAATCACATTGGAGTGCCGGGGTGGCGTGTTGAAATGGTCAACTAGAGAGATCGCATCTTACGAGCTCTCTATTTGACTATTTAAACACATTGGTCTTCAATGTGACTTGTGGCTATGGAAATTGGCTGGCATACAGTGACAGACGGAACTAGCTGCCTAATTATCAGTCAGGATGGTCCGGCAAGACAAGCCTGTCTGACAACTATATGCTCTTACGTCAGGCTGCCACTGCCATTTATTTTGAAGGGTAAAGAAAGACAATAAAGTTTAACAATTTATCTTTTAGTTCAAATCACGAGCATAATACGATTTAATGAGCAAGGTATTTGTATATCTACGTAGGCTATCTAATTTACTAGAGCTGATTTTTGGCAATTCGTTTTAATGATGAAATCCTACCTATCTAGGAACGTTTATTTTAATGGTGGAATACTACCTTTCCAGGTTTCCAGGTTGGGTAGGCAAAAAGTTGAGTTTGCCACCGGTGAAAATATGAGTCCACCCGCAAATAGGCATTTTCTGGCCTTTATATACTGGTCAACAGGATTAACCTCTCCTGACCCCTTTTGGTCACTGTAAATATTTCATTGGCTGACCACAAATAATTTCAACCAATCAAATTCATTCTAGCTTTTACTTCGAACCTGAGCATGAATTTCAAGAGGTTGGTTTCCTTGCTAAAAGAACGTGTTATACACCAGAAATTGACAATGTCATCCATAAATAACAGTGGATATATGGAGAACATATATCCATTTGCCTGTTATGAGTGAAAATGCCTAGAAATTCTACTGGGTAAGTAAAATATTCTTACTTGTAAATCGCACTTCGTTCCCACTTCAGCTCGGACCCAACAAAAAAATCAATTCTGCCACAGTACAATGTGAAAACCACATAGCCGCGTTATACTTGGGAGGATTTGGAAAATAGAATGTTTGTACTATGTAAAATAATAAGCAGTCGGTAAACTGGTACAAATAATTACTCACCTGTGTTCGATTAATATAATTTTCTTTCTCAATCATACGGCTATATCGTAAATCGCGCGAAATCTCGCGGCGTCACGAGATATCACTGAAAATTCGGTCTATGTGCGCGGAGTCGCCAGTCCATTTATTCTAGGTCTGTGATTTACTTGACCATGTCACCCAAATTTATGTATTGTCGGACGTGATTGTATTGTTGTTGTGTTGGCGTCCAGCGATCCCGAATCGTTTCGCCCTTCGTCCCGTTCGGTACAGGGCGGTATGACTAAAGTGCGTATTGGAGATCTTTGGCGCATTGGAGATTTCGCGGCGCATTATATGTTAAATATCTTCTAAATAATAGCATAAAATTCATTTTTTTATTGTTGTATATAATATATACTGTTACATATCTATAATATGTATTTCAGTCAAGGTGAATGTATGCCGTCAAGGTCAATGTTTAAAGTTGATTTTGTATCAATATTAGAAAAAAAACCACCCGAAAATATAATATGGCAGCGGCGTATTGGAGATTTCGGGGCGCATTGGAGATTTATATGTTATATAATTATCTTCTTAATAAAAGCATAAAATTATTATTTTGTTCTTGTTGTATATAATATACTGTTATATATATATATATATACAGTATATATTTACGTCAGGGCAAATGCGCTTGTGTAAAGTGGATTTTGTATATCAATATTATACCTACCGAAAATATTATATGGCCGCGGCGCATTTGAGATTTCGGGGCGCATTGGAGTTTTATAGGTTATATATCATCATTCTTGTTGTATATAATATACTGTTACATATCTATACAATATGTTTAAGTCAATGTGAATGCGCATGTGTAAAGTGGAGTTTATATCAATATTAGAAAAATGCCTACGGAAACATAATATGGTCGCGGCGCATTGGAGATTTCGGGGCGCATTGGAGTTTTACATGGTCTATATTTTCTAAATAAAGCACAAAATGCATTGTTTTCTTGTTGTATATGCTATACTGTTATATATTTATTTAAGTCAAGGTAAATGCGCATGTGTAAAGTGAATTTTGCATCAATATCAATATTAAGATTAAGATATATATGTATATGTTTTTGTGATATATTCCGGCCATGATTATCTCAATATAACATCGGACAATTGTTTATATGCTAATGCATTGGATTGATTTTAATTATTCAAATATACATGTAGTGTGTTTGCCTCCAATCATAGAATATGATTACCGAATTCACCATGTACCTAATTTCTCGTGAACTAACCAAGTAGTCTGTTATATGTTAATTGCCACCCTGTGGAGAGGGCACGAGTCTGTGTATCCACTGTGGACTTGATCAGTAATTATTCAGCCATCAATGGTTACCGATTAGTTGAGCGGATATACACGCACTTAATCCCCCAATCGACACTACGTTTTGTTTTCTCGAATTAGTCAATTCATGCAATTTGTTTTTGTCTGCCATCTTTCATCGTTGAGCTAATAGTTTAATAATCATTATTGTTTTGTAGACAGATCCAGCAATAATATCAAATAATATCATGCTTTATTTGTACCATTTATTTTTTGAACAATGTAAACCCTGACTATGAAATGGAAGTTGATCTAGGCCTACACACCTTACACGTTTGGTGCTAATTATGACAAGGTTTAATAATTTTTTGAGAATTGCGAGCCATGTAGATCCCAATCAGAGTAAATCCCGAATTGAACGCTGATATGGGATTACTCTGGGACGAAGTATGTATGTATGGTCCCTGTACTACTCTAATCTATTTTGTTTCAGACGATAGTGTCATGTATGCGACACAAATAATAAATATATACTGTTTATTACTCTTTGTGAACGTGTTACGGTGTATTCTAACCCGAATTTTCTGTCTGTAACCCGAACATTCGTGTTGGGTTTATTCCTGTTTCTACTCTATATCTAGACGTTATGAATACATTATGTTAGTTCATTGGAACTGATTAGAATACTGACAATTTTATTAAGGAAATGCTCCAGTCCTGATCTGCGAATATATGTACATGTACATATGTGGCTGTGGCAAGTGTAGCTCCTGATCCAATAGCACACTCTTATAATCTGATAACGATATATAGTGCTTGTTAGATGCATGACAGGTTTTTCATCGATTGAACGTCGAACAGTGTAGATCCAGATCAGACTGTGCATACTTTGGATCTGCATTGGTACTAAACGCCATAAGCTCCATGTATCCAGTCACAGTTCACAACCTGAAATAATTCATGCAGCATTTTATATCTAAACAAAGCGGATGTTTCTTTGAGGGAATGGCAAACGATCACTAACACATGTAATGTGGAATAGGCCCTGGTCAGACCGCATACACCGACATTGTGCTGTTTCACATGTCGTTGATATAGTGAAAGTGTGTTCATGTCTCGTTTCCATGACTAATTGGGAACTAGTGGTTGGAATGTACCAATATTCGATTATGTTAATCTTACTGCTTTATTTCACTTTTAAAATATTATATAGGAAATTAAATCATGTCGTTTAACAGTATTTAAAACCAAACTGGATCTAACTATCGGATATATTTGTGTATCTGGAAGTGAAAACATCATCAGTGTATCGCCTGCGGTCAAGCTTGAGGATTAGTGACGGGTACCAATAACCCGAATTACACAACTGGCACGCGGCAAACATGTGTATTGTGTTTTGCCATACACAGGTTTGTCGCGTGTCAATGGTGTAATAATGGTTTACGATTGGATGCTTGACTAATACCTAATGATATAAGTCTCATTTGTCCATTCACAACATAGTTATGATTATGCCAACCAACATTACATTCTGAGCATAGTCTTAACAGGATATACACTGTTCGCTATCAGGCTACAAGGGCCCGGGTGTGCTATTTGATCTGGAGCAATACTGATAAACACATAATATACTCTGATATTGTGGCACATATATAATGCCTACCCTGTATGTTCTGTATATACTCTGATATTGCAACACATATATTTGCTACCCAGTCTGATCAGGATATACACTGATATTTTTAAACATAATGGCTACCCTATAAAACTCCAATGCGCCCCGAAATCTCCAATGCGCCGAGGCCATATTATATTTTCGGTAGGTATTTTTCTAATATTGATACAAACTCCACTTTACACATGCGCATTCACATTGAATTATATATATATTATAGATATGTAACAGTATATTATATATAAGAAGAAATAAATAAATGTAATGCTTTTATTAAGAAGATATATAACATATAAAACTCCAATGCACGCGAAATCTCCAATGCGCCGCGGCTATAT